>JAOYNN010004486.1:0-19649 GCA_025770095.1 Goniobranchus kuniei | reverse complement strand
TACTGCACCAAAATTTCATTTCTTTCTTTCTTTCACTCATCCAACACCTTTCCTTGGGTTCATTGAAATTTCAACATTCTAGCTTTGTAGTTTTCATGAATTGCGCTTTTGAATTGTGTGAGTAAATTGTTCAATTTTTTACGCCATCTCTCTAATTAACATGTAATTACAAAATTTGTGCACAAACGGTTCTCATCCCATAAAGCCTCATTGAAAGAGAAGATATATATCGTTATGATACCAAAATATCTTTGAAAATGCCTTGTTCTATGTCTGGTTCTAAGCGGATTATGATCAAGTTCATATTGAATCCAAGGCCGTGTATAGTAAAATGTGTTTGCGTGTGTGTTAAACTCTGTGTGTGTGTATTGTTATATGAGCACATAGAATTGCTGATTTTCATTGGCTTCACAATGCTTAAACTGTTCTACCTTGAAAAGTTATAGAGTTCTCCCAATGCTTTCTCGTAAGTACATTTATGGATGTCTTATGAATCATCTGAGCACATTTTAGAAAAAAATGGTTGTTAAACAAAGATTTTAAAAAAAAAAAAATTATGCATTATGTGAAAACATTGAACCAAACATAGATTCATTTCAAATCTCTGCCAGGAGAAAATAAAGCAATTTTTCATGTCTTTTCTTCCATTGTCAGTGAGAGGAGTAATTCAAAAAACGTCCTTCATATGCACAGTAGCTGTTTGTAGTTACCTTTGGGAATTAGAGAGGGATATTTGAACCCATAATTAAGGGCTACGCACTTTGAGAAATGTTCGTCCCTGATAACAGACTCGTAAGCAGCTGCTGACCTCGGTCACGTGAGGTCAGCATGGCTTAGTATGGGCAAGGAGGATAACTAAACACAAGCGGTCTAGCTACGCAGTGTATTATTAAGATCCTCCTCTGCCTATGGTTGGGTCCTCCGTTATAAGACCTGAATGGAGTGAGGAAATGTGTGTAAATAGCATTTCCCAATTTTCCGAAGGACAAAACAGTGCTACAGTGCGGCCTGGATTCAAACTTAGCGGTTACAACTTAAATACCTTGACCCCATAGACATGCTGTCACACAGCAGTATCAAATAATTGATTGCCTGGTAAATGTGTTTTATTTTGCCTTTTAGTTATAGGAACATTTGCTTTATTTAATTGTGAAATTAAATTTTTGTAATGTGATTACACTAAAAATGTTCGTCTCATTAATTTTGTTTATGTTTGTGCATCATGTACATTGGAGTATGATTTTGCCTTGGATATTATATTGATTGTTATGAAAGTGTACATGTAAATATTACAGTACTAGCACTCTAAGAACACAGCGTCTAAGAACACAGTCTGCCTACCATCTCAGTTTTTCCAGACAACAGAATTTTTTCTATATAAATTTGTCCTCTAACACGCCCCGGTCCTGCTAACAACACGATTTTGATCAGAAACTTTACTTTCTAATTTGACAAAATTTATTTTATTTGCACATAGACCTCCCAATTAATGCATATAAATCCCAGTAAATTTTGTGTATTCTGATCAGCTTTTATTAGAGGTTGATAGGGATGTATATGTACTTGCTAGAAGGAAAGGTGTCATTCTGTCTATTTGGACAAAGCAAACTTTGTCACAGACCAGCTGGGCAGGCCGACAACAAAGCACATGGCTCTACCTGCCACGGAGATGCCAGACAGAAAGATGCCTTTCTGCCCACATGGACAAAGCAAATACTAGTCCATGTCCAGCTGGGCAGGCCGTCAACAAAACATATGGCTATTCCTGCCAGACTGCAAGGCATAATATGGTGACAGGGAAAAGAAGGAGTTTACACTGACATGTGTTCTAAATCGTTCATTGCTTAATGAATGTTATGAACCAACTGAATCAATTAAATCAATGATACGCATCACACCAATGAGGATCTATTGCATGATTGACAGGCTAGGAAAGAAATGAATTGATTGGATTTGATCATGTCGTTAACCTTTGAGATTGTGCATTTGATTGGTTGTTAAATAAGAGAGTCAGAATGAATAGGTGAGAACAACAGCATTTGTAAAAATAGTCATTTCATTTAGTCTGTCTACATGCATGGTCCGTCTAACAAGATATTTCAATCTCCCAAGGGGCATTTTCTTAGAGCACTAGTACTGTACAAACATTTTTACCCTCTGGTCCAGCATCCTGAAATGTTTGTTTATGTAGGAGAACTCTAGTTTTTAAGTTATTACAAAAACAAAACAAACAAAAAAATCAGAAAGTTTGCCTCCCCTTTATGCAAAATAAATTAAAAGCATGATCATCACAGAGAATATGTTAACCCTCGTAAAGCTACAGCATAATGTATTACGCTCGCCTTGGTAGCAACCTGAGAAGCATGACGGTGTAATATGACATGCCCGAAACCTCTGTATGCAAGGAGAGCGCCGGCGTAATATAACACGCATAGGACACTGACCTTACTAAATGTAAAATTTTTATGTTCCAAATAAAGAAATGGTCCCGGAAGTGATGGTTAAAGAACTACCAATGGGGTTGCAAGTAATTTTTAACCTTTACCTTGGATATTGGCATTGTTATTGAGCATTGAAATTTGCAGTGGGACTTCCCGAACCAACAGGGCATGACGTGTCAATCGTCGTCTTTTGTTCGATTCAGGTGTGTTCGCCTTTGTATGAAACTGACTTAAATGAAGGCTGTACTATAATTTAAAGGTCAGCCAATGGGATTGCAAGCTATTTTAATCCTTTACTCTGGACCAAAGCTTTGTTATTGAGTGTTGAAGTAGGGCTTAGCCAGCCAGCAACACGTATGTCTAGTCCTCTAGGCCTACACGGGTCGCCTTCATTCGGCTCATTCAGCTGTTTGCCTTTGTGTGCGGCAGTTGGACACCGATATTCTCGTCTCTCTGCGATGTGATTTTATTCACTACATTCTTTCATTATATCCCCTTGCATTTTTTCATTTTTATATCCCTATGAAATGGTAGTTTTAGACCTGAGTGCCCCAATTACTCTGGCCATGACCCAATTCTTGATTACAAAATACGTCATAAGGCCATCCCACAACCTGATGTCACTTCCCGTAAAATGGCGAGCTTTACCAAGGTTAAAATTATTTTGGAATGGATTATCCTGAAACACCCGCTGATGATTGAATTTATGTTCCTTTTTTTATGAAGGGATTCAATACTCATGATTTTCAATTGTTTTTTTTTTAATTGAGGCTGGGTTGGAGGTGGTTGAATTTTATTTCAAAAGAAAGGGGAAGAAATTACGTTATATACCAATTGTAGAGATGAAAAGCATTGTTTAACTATTTTCTTAAATCTGTGGTTCAGGCCTTTGACACAAAGTTTTAGATTAACAATATATGTAACAATATTATTGATCTATGATTTCTATACATAAGATGTGCTTATTTTATGATTAAAACAATGCATCAAAGTCCTGTGTATGAATCTTTGTTTATATCATTTCTTAAACATGAAATTGCCTGTGGCTGAAAAGAATTGTGTAATGTCATTTTTATTATGGCTTATTCTCTTTGACAGTGAACACTCAGGCTGCTGAGTGTCTCTACAATGTGATCAGAGAATGGTGTGAGATCACACCTACAACAACAGTCTTAGACATCTGCTGTGGTACTGGAACAGTTGGCCTTTCCATGGCAAAGGTAGGACATAAAGTTTAACCCCTAGATTTTGATGGAAAAAAATACAGAAACAAAGGTAGTCCTTTCGAGTTGAATCGGCCTTTAGGGCCAAAGCTTATAATCGGTTTCTATAACATGAAGCGGACAGGACAGATTTATTCATCACTCCCTGAATACGATGCCAGTCTATTGTAGAGTACTTTTCCAGCCAAAGCTGTACCAGTTTTCACCTTGGTCGACTGAAGCTACAGAGGTAAATTTTCTTGCTTAAGGATGAAACGTATGTGTCCGTAGCAAACATCAAATCTGCTGCCTTTTGGTCTTCAGGCCAAAGCCCTACCACTTAGTTACAAGGCAAAAAAGACACCCCCCCCCCTTTTTTCTGGCTGGGTGAATGGAATAGATTTTGTTCTTAAAATAAAATCAGTCATAATATTACTAGAAAACTCACATATAAGAATAAAAGTACAGCTCTTTATTTGTCTGTATCTTAGCACAATCCACATAAAAAATCAATAGAAATAGAAGTGAAGCGGTCTTGGTTGAATCTGTGATGCTTGCTGATTTTTGAGGCTTGGTGAAGGAGATTTCATGGCTTTCTTAATATGTTACTGGTAAGTTGGAGTGGAAAGTCATTGGTTACAGGGAGTCAGATGGTGCATGCAAGGCCTAACTCAAATCCATCTAAGAAATGATTGAGATTTATTGCACAATAAACTGGTCAAATACCATTATGTAACATAAGTCTTAGCTTAAGAGATGAAGGTTTGATCCAAACTAGATGAGATCTTTTCATCTCTGGGCCTATCCAGATGCTACCACAACTGGTCACCAGTTATACAGATTCTGCAAGGATTTACATTGAATGTTCATTTTGATAACATGGGACCCTCGGCTTTGGAGTTGAGAAAAAGTAATTGCCAAAAAAGAAAATATCAAGTGGAATTGATTTTCTCTTGGCCCGTGTCTTTTCAGCCTTCTCAATATATCACTTCCAACTGTCGTAGGTGTTTTTTTCAAGGTATAACTTGTGAATGAGACTTCTAAGTTTATCTTAACCATTTCTGAGCAGACTGGGCCTCCAGTCCTCTCTACCAAATGATTATGGGAACAGGAGAATTGAATGTTTTTAAGCCATCTCAAACTGGGTTCAAACCTGAGTATCACCAGAGACATATCCCTCTTACTGCCTAAAGAGGGCCAGCATTGCCATCTCCCCATCCCTAATAATATTACTCCAACCCCTCTTTTATCATTTAAGTAAAAAAGTAAAGTTAGTCCCATACCCATGACTGAGTGTAGGGGAATTAGGGGTAGAGCCCTAATTATACTAGGCAAACGGCATAATGTGGTAGTCTGCCATTGCTTTCCACGCCGACTTTATTTTCGCCAAGTGTAGAAAAACCTAGGTACCCATTTATACTGTTGGGTGAACAGGGGGCCCCTAAGAAAATCCACTGCCCAGCTAGGTTCAAACTCGGGCCACCTTGCATGGCAGTCAGCCGCTCTACCAGCTGAGCTACCGGGCCACCTTTTGTCATGTACCCTACCAATTTGACATAAAGAAGACTCTTGCCAATGTTGCATTAATTTCTCTATACTTGGTCATACTTGTGCAAGTAGCAAGGTTTCTCCACTATCAGGGTGTTTGTTATATAAAGTGTAGTATGATGTGGAGTAATTATTATACCTGTTATTGGTCTCTGGGTGATTGTTTTTTGCAATGAAATTTAAATGTTTCAAACTTTAACCGATGGACTAAATGGAAAAATTAACCTTACTGGTGGATTTTATTTTTTGATTATCACAAGCATTGTTCGGTGTGACCAAGCAAAACAAAAAAGCTACCTGAAAATTAATAAATTCAACATCTACTTATCCAGCATTCATTGTATGTGATATACTGCATGGGTGACCAGCCATTTCATGCTGAAATCGTGAATCGTATTAGTTTGAGTTTGAGTGACAGAACTCATTATTTATATTACTATGAACTTTCACAGGGTAACAAAAATCTTTTTAACGTATGTTGATTCTTTTTTGTTCATCACATGAAGAGCGCTAAGGAAATGATTGGGATTGAGATGTGCAAACCAGCTGTGGAAGATGCCAAAATGAATGCCACACTCAACGGTAAGATTTGCCTGGGAAGCGAGGCATGCTGAGGTTATTCTTGTTTTGTAAGTTTCAATTATGAAGTTAAGAGTCTTTGTCCTTCCATGATCTGTGCCACTTCATTTGTGCTTATTCATCATATGATGTGGCCCTAAAGCGTCCTTCTAATTTCTATTCTTTCAGCAATGAGGATACTGTAAAATATGATAAACGCCTTGTAATTTTATTATTGGAACTCTGTTTTATGGGGTCTATCAAAAAGTCATACATCCAAACTCCCAAACATTTCAGAAAAGGGCAGCCTGAATTATCGCCTGTTATCAGATATGATCACATAACTCATGTTCTTGAAGACCCTCATTGGTTTCCAGTCAAGAAGAGCCTTTATTTTAAAGTTTTATTAATGACAAATGTCTTCCTGATTTAGCTCCTCCCTATCTGAAAGAACTTCGCATTTCGTATCCAAAATGTAGGGTTTTAAAATCAAATGATTCCAACTCTCTTTTTATACCCCATACTTTTGACACATTTTGGTGAGAGGGCGTTTTCGTTGGGTGGACCTGAATTGTGGAATGCTTTGAGTGAGGCTGTAAGGATTCTCCATCCCTTTATCATTTTAGAAAGTCTTCCCATTTCAAGAAAGCCTATAATTAATCCATCTGTTAGTTATGTGGCATGCTTATATTCTTCACAACTCTTGTATTACTTTATGTGCTTGTATGTGAGTGTGAGATGCCCTGATCTCATCGAGGAAAGGCGCCATACATATGGCAATTTTTAAGTATTATGATTATTAATTAAGTTACAAATAGACTGATTTAATTTTTCAATTTATGGGATATTGTGATGCATCGGTGTAAAGTAAATAAATGGAAACATCATAAAAAGCATTGCCCCAAGGGACCGTAAACGTGATTTACTTTTTTTTTCCACAGGCATAACTAATGCAATATTTCATTGTGCCAAAGTAGAGGATGTGATTGGCCGTGTTGTGTCATCTCTCAAAAGTTCTTCTTCATCACCTTCATCATCGCCATCGTCACCTCAATCAACATCTTCCCAGAATGATATTATAGCTGTGGTAGATCCACCAAGGGCTGGCGTTCGTAAGTGCATTGATTTTCCATTTTGAAATGGCTCCTGATGAAAAAGAATCAGGGCTGCAGACAGTTTAAGTCAATGTAAGGGAAACTTCTCGAAAATAGTGTTTTTACATAACAATGACAGATATGGGTCGTATTATCATTGAATGTTAGGGGAAATGACAAAACACACCCCTTCATGATGAATATGACAACAGACTGATAATTGAAAGCAGGAGATATGAAATGCCTAAAACTCAACCCTCTCATTTTTTAGATAGTCAGTAAATAAATATTTATCTCTCACAATGGTTGACAGTCCTGATTAATGTGCTATTTATAGATTTGTTTGTACAAGTTTATACACAAAACTATAGATCATTACTTTTCTTTCTACATTGGGACATAAATGATCCTTGAAAATCTATTTTAGGGAATGTATGTAGAATAAGATTTTCAGCCTCTCGTCAGCTTCAGTACTCATTTTTGAGTGCTAAATTCATCTTTAATCAAATAATTAATAATATAACACAGCACCCTTATCTACAAATTAAAATTAAATTCTGTTCATGGTCAAGGTGACACAATTAGCACAGAAGATGGGCTTCAACAAAGAACCAGATGACCTAGAGAATGTTGAAACATCATCATTGTGCAATGTGCATCAGACTTCCGCTTTGCATCTCACTTAAAAGTTTAGATCTATCACTGCAAGACTAGATTGCAGTTGTCAATCACCATCTGTCTACTTTTAGCTACACATAAGTTTTAACAAACATTAAAAAGACCCAAAACATCATTATACAACTTTTTAGATTAACTTTTAGTAATACAGTCGCTGCCACTTAGTGTCACGTTGGATAGCGTCGCGTTTTGGTTAAGGGAACGCTAAATGGCTGTGACAGAATTTTTCCTATATAAAAGTCACTGGATAACATCACAGGGTTTTGCTTAGTTTCACGGTCATTTTGAACAATGAGAGGAGTTTTCTTCCAAATTTTGGGAGGTACATTTAATTGAAACAAGTAACGAGCTCTGCCAGGTGACCTAGCTAATACAATTTTGATGTTACGCTGGTTTACGATGGGTTTGTCATCATACATGTACTGTCTGGGCTTCACTTCTGATTGGGTATTCACGTTCAAACAAAGGGTCAAAGGACTCAAACTGGACTGTTCCATGTGAGAGGGAACAATCAATTCATACGTCTAGCAAACCAAAGATTTAATCCAACCACAGCCTCTGATTCTTATCTCATCTTATGCCACCAGCGATTAGGAGCGACAAGGCTGTGGGAGGTAGGAGTGTTTTTTATGAGCCTAATGACGTTCCACTCTGGTGAGATGGGTGGGAGCGGGATGGGGGAGATGATGGCCATCAAATGCCAGTGCAGAATTGGATAATAGAGACAGAAACAAAGGGAGAGGCTTTAATACAGAAATTCATAACAACACACCAGGTACCAGTAGTCATGCCAAAGATCTTACTATATCGCTATGCCCTTTGGGGTCATGCTTTAAGGCATCCTTGATAAAAAAATTTTTTAAATCAACAACTGAACAAAATGAAGCAAAACATTCAACACACCTCACACTAGTATGTTCTGTGATCGGGAGAGGTTAAAGACATGAAATACATTATAACATAAATGTAATGAACGTAACAAAGGCCTGTCATGTTGGTTTCCTTTACCAAATGGATAGCATCACACTGCGGTCAACGTCACGGTAATACTGTGTAACGGACACGTGATGGATGCTAAGCGGCGGCGACTGTATCTCCTAATTCAACTTTCTCTTAATTCAACAGAACTTTTCTTGTCCCTTCAGTGTTGATTTGTCAGGTGGGCAGTGGATATGTGTAGATTTAAGTGCTGGCTTTGACTTTTTGTTGGTTTGTTTTTATTTTCAGACAAAAATGTCATAAAAGTTTTGAGAAAGTGTGAAGATATTCGACGCTTGGTGTATGTGTCTTGCAACCCCCAAAGTGCCATGGACAATTTTATTGAGTAAGTGTCAGGCATAGTCTTGGGCTATTTAGTTCAAGTAGCCTGTTAGTTCAAGTCTGTTCTGTGAGAAATCTATGGTCTAGTAGTGTGACACTTGCTTACAGAGCCAAAGGTCAAGATTTTGAACCCAGATGGTGCTGCCACCTGTAAAGATTAAGATTTATAGGATTTCTTCAATCTCTCATCTTATGATGGCAGGATTGGCACAGTAAAACTTGAATTCAATGAGGTTAGATCGAATGAGACCTCGCATCCAGCGAGGCACATTTGAATCCCCATTTTATTGCTTATAGTCTGATTATAAAATGAATTGAATAGTTAGTCTCAGCTCTAAAGAGCACAACCATAGCTGGTTGACTCAGTTGAATCACTTTTTCCCACCTTTGTTTTTTTGTTTTGTATCGCTGCCCGGCATGATGAGAACAACACAACGGGGAGCCGTTTGTTTGTGAGATGGTGCTTGGGGTGCACACATGCCAATTGTTTGAAGTTTGCAAGCATTTAGGCCTGACAGTGGTTAGGTCTGTTTACTATATGTCATTCATTATCCCATTGGGTAGATACACTGAGCGGCAGACACAAGCACACACACGCAGACAACAGTGGGTCAGTCAAGTAAGCCTTTCATCGACAAGAATTACACACTAAGTGTAGTTGTTTTGCCTTTCAGTGGTCACTGTTTTAAGATGACAGTCTTTCACTGCTTCTTTCCACATGCAATGCACCAACAAATCTGTGACTATTTATACATGTCCAGAATCAGGCAATAGATTCACAGAATGGCATGTTGTTCCATAATAACCATACCCTTGATGTCTAGATATTGTTTAGCACAGTATTTCTCTCTTCTCATGTGGTTCAAAAGGCATAGCCATTTAAATTGTGTTGCAATTCTTTTGTATCTCAGTATATTTCTTGTAGCATTAACATTCCCTTTTGACCATTGAGTTCTTTTCAGTGTAGTCTGATTGCTGGCCCATGATATCTTATTCTTCATCCATTCAGTTTGATGCGACCTGGATCCAAAAGACACCCAGGTCAAGCCTTCACTTTGGTCAAAGCTGTGCCGGTAGACTTGTTTCCTGGCACCCTACACTGTGAACTGGTTTTGCTTTTTACTCGATGATAGCAACACTAAACTGCAGTGGTCTTTGGTTTCAATTCTGGAAATACTGAATTTTCAAATTGCAATCTTTTCATGATTTGTTGAAATTAATTCATAATAAATGAATATGATGTACTGATGATAAACTGCCTATGCATTGTTTTAAACATATAATTCTCTCTATCTCTCTTCTCTTTAGATATAGAAATGTTTTTCACAATATAAGATAAAAAATTAACCCAACAAGTTAATGTAATCTTTCTACCCAAAATTGTATAGCAGTGAGACACAAGTACTGATACTTAAATTGTTATTATGTAATACTTGATGCGTAATTCAGTTATCTGTGAAGTCATGTAATTAATGTTGTTGGGGATTACATTTGAATCACTTGATAACATTAAGAAAGTTCCTAAGAGAAAAGATAAGATTCATTCTATTCATTGTACCAGAAATATTCCCAGTATTGAGATGCCACACTTTCCTGCACTTACTGCCCGCATGACTGTCAACTCTCATAATCTTGCACGGGGCAAAAAGGATGCTAATGCTAATGACATTACAGAGATGTAAATCTTTCTTACCTTATAGGAATTCCTAGGCAAACAAAAATATCAGCACAATTGTCCATGTTTATGTGTCAAGTACCAAAACATCAAGTTACAAGCCTCTTCAATAATAAAATTGCATTCCCATACTTAAACCGATTAAAATTCAACATTAAATTATGGATCTACAATTAGCCTACTGTAATAGGCCTAATGTAATCGCCAATGAAGTCGGGGTCACTAAGTAGGCCTATGCTTAGCCTACAATCTGGGCCTATAGAACCCAATGAATACTCTTACCACCAGAGAAATGCAATTCTTGAATTGCTCTACAGGCGGCAAAAGAATTCTCAAACGGATCATTTTTTCCTAGTGGATGGCTAGGAAGGAGACAGGTGTTTTTGCTAGGCCTAATGTACGTTGCTTTCCTAGTAGAAGACTAGGAAATATTGCAGTTTCAAAATTGGTTTGCGCAATTTCAATTCAGACCAGATAGGGCCTAGGAGATACAACCTCGGTATCGAGTATTTTGAAATGCGATGCTTAGTGAAGAGTTCGGAGGCCGATTATTGTGAGAAAAAAAAATGGTGGCGCCCAGTGTTTATGTTGTTGATCAGCAATGGGGGTGAAATTTTATCAAGACTATGAAAAGTAGATTCAAATAGGAATGTTTTGTCAGAATAGGACGGCCGAAATCTATAAGAATAAGATCCAGATCTAGACTTGTGTGAAAAATTTGATTCAGATGAATTAGCAAATTTGGCATTTTGTACAACTGTGCTGAACAGTAGGCCTAAGTAACTCGGCTAGGCTTGTCTTGAGAATCATGAAGCTAAAAGCAGCTCTCGTATGCTTGTACTGTAGGGGCTAGAATGTTTAGGACTAAAACTGATCATGAGCTGCTAGATATAGATGAAAACCTAGGCCTAAGAACAAGACACATGTGCAAGTGCTATATATACGGTAATTAGCTGAAGTTGCCTTTTCTATGCATCAGCTCCAAACTGAACCTCATTGAATAAAGGGAAAAGGTTCATCGAGCAGACCTATAGATCTAGATCTAGATGAGATCTGTATTCTAAGTAGAAGGATCACAAAATGGTGGTTGTACGTCTAAGCTTAGGATGAGTTGTGAGAATTCAAATCTAAATAGCCTAAATCTAGATCTAGTCTAAGAATTTTTAGAGTCCTATACTAGTTTCTAGGCCTAGGCCTGGATCAATTCTTGTCATCTAAGGGTTTCAAATGTTGTGGATCCTGTATAAACATAATTTACTGCAATTGGCTTGGTTTTGGGGTGGATATGTATGTATGTAATGTTCTAGATAAGATGAAAAAATAATGTCATCCTGATCGGGATAGCTTTCTGGACAGAACCAACATAAGATTACATAACACTCCCTGAACAATTTTTCTAGTGGTTTTCCGAGACCTGCCGTTTTCATTTGAAAGTGCCTATAGTATAATGACTCTGCATTTTAAATAAACATGTTTTCTTTTCTCACTTTTTCATTTCTCAGAAATAAGCCAGTCAGCCTTTCTCATCACTATCACCAGCATACCAGATGTTCACACTCTACTAGACATTTTCAAAGCTACCTTGTATTGCACAAAATGAATAGCCACATGCTTTTTCTTTTGAACACAGCTACGCATAATCTGGCTCTATGGCTCTTTCAAATCAAAAGAAAACAGCAGAATTTTTCATTTCTTGTTGGGTTATTTTAATCAAACCAAATTTTCTAAATTTTATCATGACATGGATTATTCTCATTATTTCCTTTAAAAATAGTCTCATGTGATTGTGAAGTTCTTGATTATAGATTTATAATTTCATAGTTTGTCTTTGATTTTAATTTGATCTAAAATATATTACTTATTGTGAATATGACCCCCTTTTCTTTGTTTGGTATGGTAATACTGCTTGTGTTAGATTTGTTGAAGACTACATGGAATTTCTTTGGGCCTCTCTCTGCTGCTTTTCCTCTACATATCGTCGTGCCGGTGCACTTTTTGCGTAAGTGGTTTTTCACAATTTTACAGGAGAACAAGAAATCTAAATATCTTTCTTCAAAGTCGGTCATTTCATTTCAAATATTTTATACGCGCTTTGGCAGCACAGAGCCTGCGCGCTTAGTGCAGAGACATTTGCGAGACAACTGTATACGCATTTTGATTTCCTTCAGATAATGTAAAAACGGTTCCGTGTAGCTAAAAACAAACACCACCATCGGATGCGCCATTAAAATTTACATCAGAATAGATGAAAAACAAAACAAAAAAAATTTCTCACTTACGCAAAAAGTGCACGGGCACGACGATATGTAATTAATGTGCTTTTTCAATGACTTTCACGACAAGGGCTAATGGAATTTTTTTAGTACCTCTTTTGTACGAACACATTTCAGCAAAATCTGACACAGAAACAAATGGAACTTGTATGTCTTACTAGACTCCAAAGCACACAGTGTGAATGTCAAACTGGGAATCTCATGGTCAACTTATTTTTCACAGTTGAAATTTGTCATAAGTTTGAATCTCAAACATGACTTCATTAAACAAAACAAGAGACATAAAGTTGTTTTTTTTAATTCACCTTCATTCACAATTATCCTGCATTTGAGAACAAGCAAATGCCTTTATTTGTTATCATCTAGTTTAATTAGCCTTCAGCGCATGGCATGAAAATCCTGTGTGAGACATCCAATACCTTAGTTCATTGGGGGGAGTGGGGGGTTTGTTTGTTACTTTTATAATGCACATATACGTTTCTCATTTTAAAGACCTGCATACCTTCTTTTCCTCTCAATCTTTTTATAATTGTCCAATTTTAATTTTGACCTAGAATGATGATTTAAAAAGAAGTAAAACTGTGTAGGAGCAGTTTGTCAATCAGCTGATCTCATTAATCTGTACACTACTACACTACCATCATGGCCATCTATAGCTGAACTCTCAAGAAAAGTGAGGCCAGAAAAATACAAAAAGGCAGAAGGATTATTTTGAGTGATCTCCTTGTCATGCTGACTTGGTCTTCCTGAACCCATCCAAACTTTTCACAGATGTACTCTGCCGAGTCAGTTGGGGGGAACAAACAATACATTGTACAGACAAATGAGCTTCTTCCCCAAAACCTCCAGAGATTGGAATGCACTACCAGAATGCATGGTGTTGACCGGGAAGCTCGATGAATTCGGGGCACCGATGAGAACATACAACACAGCGCAGTGACATTCGTCAGCATGATGGTGTTGGCTGCCTAAAAGAAGAAGAAGAAAAATAAGAACATTTCCTATCCCAACAAAAGCCATCACAATGAACAAATTGGTGATGTGTTCCATAATTAATAGTTCTCTTTCTCATGAGACTACACTAAAGTTTAAATTCACTCAATATGAATAGATAAGATTAAGAAAGCATAGATCTATTTCATCCATCCATTCACTGTACATGAGAGATTTGCATTCTGTCAAAGATGTAAAAGAAAAAAGAAAAAGAATAATGAGTAAAGGAGAAGATAGAATTTTGCATTTGTGGTAATACGTTGACTGTAATCAGCTTGGCCATCTAGCATCCATGAAGCTTGGCCCAGAAATGCTTTTTATTTGTAATACAACGCATGGACTTTTGTTGTGCAAATAATTTATTGTCTCCATGAAGTCAGTGTTATATCTGAGAAGTTGTCCAAGTTGATGATTTTATGAATGGATCTATAATATGTGCTTCTGTTTTGCTATAAAAATAAAACAAAAATCCAATCAAAACCTTTTCATTCTTATGATTGATAAACACTTCATGTTTTTACAGTTGACTCATCATAAGATAAACTCGCTTGAGTTGATCTTCGCATAAGTTGATTTGCTTTCTTTGGAACGAGGACCGCTTTAAATAAATAATAAGAAATGAAGACACTTATGTTGACTTCAACACAAGCTTTGCTTCACATGTGTTGATCAAAATTTTCTGCCCCTGTCACTGAAGTTCATAAGAAAAAGGAAACGGATGAGTTGATTCAAAGTTACCGGCACCGGTACACGACTGAACAACTCATAATATTCCTAGAGCAAGGAAGGCCTAGACCTATCAATTGCTGCAGGCACCAAATGGGATGGAGGGCCTACACCTAGGCTTCCTACATGTAGGCCTATAGGCTAGAGAAGATGCAAAACGAATAATGACAGTAGGCCTAGGCCGAGGCCTCTATAGGCCTATCAATAGGTTGAGCGTCGCCACGGACACACCTGTCATGATTAGGCCTAGACAAGACAGACATGCATGCAGTGAACGTGCAGGCGTGCGAATTATAGAAATACAAATTAGTCAGTGTAGTAGTAGTAGGCCTATGTAAGGCCGACACACATATCCTTTGAGTCTGCTGTTTAGAAAGTAGGACGCTGCTGGTCAAGAAGAGCATCAGAGACAATGGGGGAAGTAGATTTGGGGTGGGGAAAAACGGAAGATGTGGATGGAACTTAATTACATCAAGTAGTGTGTAGGCCTACTTCATACCACAGGCTGAGCCAGGCTAGCGCTTTTCTTCTGCCGGTTACACCCCAGCTCTCATCATGTACACATCGCAAGGCACAGCATAACATTTTAATTTCACTGTCTGTTTTTTTTCTTTAGCTTTTTTAGTTCCATCGGTAAAGAGGTAAAACAGGTATAATCTAGAAATATACCGGTACGTGCTGGATGACTAAGAGTAAGAGTAGAAAATACGTTGTTCCCTCACTGAAGAGGGAAATGGCAGTTATAGCTGGGAGAGGGGAGGAAGGAGAAGGAAATAAGCAGAAGAAAAAAACCCAAACTAGAAGCAAAAAGAAAATCTGAAAAAGATAGGTCTAGAATAGATAGGCCTACATAGTTACTGTTACACAAAACAGCACACAAACACATCAGTCAAGGGAGATAATCCCGTTTAACTACATCAAGTGCTATTACTATGGTGCCTTCCAAAACTTTGCCGGTTATTTTGAACTTCAGATATATTGATCTTTTTTTCCACTCCTCCAGCAAGATCAACTTAAGGGTAGACGACAGTAGTTTATGTCTTGCCTGACTTTACTCTTGTACTTCAATCCACCAAACATGAAATTGGTTTTTCTTCAATAAGTTGTGAATAACTTGTGCTGGGACCAGATTTTGACAAGCGATACTTCTGATTTTAACCTAATGTACACATTCCATTTCATACACTTAATGTGTCATATATAAAAATGTTTTCTTCATACTCCCTGTAATTTAGTTTTAATTTATTAGTGACAAAGTTTTTGGGTTGACATCGTAGATTTACACATAGGGTTCCATTTCTAAGTTTCATCAAAATAATTGCGTTTAATTGAAATGAGATGTAAATCTACATTCTGATGAAAAATACTCACATGGGATCATAGCGGACACATTTTAACATGCTAATCAAAGCTTTCTACAAAGCCAAGAGGAGACAGAATCGTGAATAATAAGTCAACATCCAGATCCACCTGAAGTGAGATAAATATGTCTAGGTCTACATAGAAGGGAATACAGTCTAGGTGTAACCAATAGCTCCACTTCACCATGAAGATCCATGAAGCTTCCGGTGGTCCGGAGTCAAACAAACAAGTAAATTAACACTAAAGCCTAAATTCAGGCACTTATATATTTATTAATGATAATTATACATATATGTAAATATATCCAAAATATTTATAGTAATAAAACATGTAAATATCATCAAGTTTCAATGATAAAGTTTTCACAATACAATAAGAAATTACAATTTCACATACTCCCACACACGAGTCACTTCTAAACCATCGCCAAGATGACACTATCTCTTTAAAGTTATGAGTTATTTTCCCAAAACAGTAATTATTAATGAAGTATCTCTCAAATTCAGAATTTAATATTAGTCTTAACCAGTGATTTAATAATTACTAAACTTCTCAAACAGATATTGACAATACAGTAATTTCTTTAAAATTATCCCTTCATCAAGTCATACACAATATTTATAATAGGCCAAACAATGCCTCTCCTATAATTTACAATGTAAACTTAATGCCTCCTCAACCTACAAATAATACACAGATTCAATAGTTAAGTCTCAGGCCCAATGACTCTTCAAATAATAAATATTAGGCCAAATGCCTCTTCAAAATTCCATAAACAAGTTCCAGGCCCAATGCCTCTTCAAATACAATAAATACATGGCCAAATGCCTCTTCAATTCCAATAAGCAATGTAATGTTATTTCAAAGTTAGAAATATAACATGTAGGTTAAAGTGGAGGTTAAAATACCCTCTGCAAAATGTTGGGAACAACATTCAAAAGGGAGAATAAAATTGAAGTTACGTTAGTGCCTTTAATTCATAGACAAAATGAAGACAAATGCGAATAAAACAGAAACAAAATCATACGAGTCCAACTACTGCATACTAAAGGTCATAACCACAAATACTTCTATCTAATTTTCTATTCCAAAACTAAAAGTAATTAAAATAAGAATTGTACGTACCAAGACAGACAATGCTTCCCTCAAGCACCAAACAGAAAAGAAAGACCGCCCGCTACTCCCGCATTAATATACCTAGGCTAGGCTATCATATTCGCTCACCCCACACTCCACGAGAATCACAAACACAACACAGACAATGAAATTTGCATTTTCCGTACATTAATGATATCGTTCATATCGGAGTGAACAAATCTGTGACACCTTAGTTCATCATGTTTGCTGATCCTTCGGGACATTGCCTCCCAGACATCAGTCTCCATCTGTTCCTGTCCATGTCAAGTCGTCTTGCTTTTTCTACACTCGTTCTCATCCAGCTCTCGACATCATCAATCATTGTTGTGGTCTTCCTGTGATCTCTTCCCGTTCACTTTACCCCCCATTAGTCTTTTCCCTAGACTGTCGTGCCTTTTTTATATGTCCGAAAAATGAAAGCTTTTGTTTTTTGATGTGATTGAATAATTGCCCAGATTCTACCCCCATTCGTTTTCTTATTTATTGGTTTCTGATTTTTAGTTTCCACGATACGTCTAAAAACTTTTCTATAGCAAAACATTTCAAAAAGCTTGGATTTTTTGTATGTCAGACTGATTGAGATTCCATGCTTCACATCGATAGAGAGCAGTGGGGAAAATGTATGCTTTTAATTTTTTTTTTTAACTCAGTGCCCAGTCCTTTGCTTAACTTGCATATGTTGTTCAATTTTTCCCACCGATTGCTGTCCTTCTAATTTCGATTTTTGGATTTTCCATCTCTGAGCGAGAAATGTTGCTTCTAGATATTCGAATTGCTGAACGCAGCACGCAGATGAAAGGGGTAGAGCTGCCCACAGGAAGTCGTATTCTTCCTACTCAGGAAACGCAGGAATTTAGTGGTTGTTTCCAGCTATGATACCTGTATTAAAACAGTAAATCAAAAATCTTAGTAGCTTTGGCTATCTTGCAGTTTTACAATAAAGCCCCGTGATATGACTACCACACTACATAACTGCTGATGAAACGTACAATAAAAGTAACGGGAGAATATACATTAATTGTATGGGGTAATTACGGGGTTACCGTTACAGAGTCAGACTGTCCAAATATTACAATGCAGATACATGTGGGTGGGTCACATCACCAATCTAATATGATGTCATGCTTAATATTATTATGCGAAATATTATAGGCATGTACACATATGGCATTGCTTACAGCAATTAAGATCATACATATAAAGCGATGATATGAAACATCCCAAGGTTAAATAAAATAATATATATGTCTTATTCATTGAGGTAAGGGTATATCCTATGATAATAAATATAGAAATTATCAAAGCAAAATTAAAATGTTAGTAAGGATTTTATAAGACCAAACAAAAATACACTTAGGACTTTGTATATTTCATGGAAACATTTTGCAACTTATCCAAAAGGGGAAATTATAACACAAAATAATAATAATATTAATCCCGAGTTTGAATAACTGCTCACAAAAAATTGTAATTAGTCCATTGTGAACATGGGTGTGTGTGTCTAAGAGTACGGTTTCACATGGGACCGCGTGCTGAAATAGCTCCAAATCGTGTGATAATTATTTTATTGTAACCTCACTATCACAATGAAATGTGGTTCAAAATTCAAATGTTTCTTGAAAATAATTGTGTTTAAGAACAGTTCAATCCATAATTCAACATATCAACTTTTTAAAGAAATTAATGTAGTAAATTGTATGAAAGAATAATCATTGCCAAAAAAAATTATTGCGCAAGAACATAAACAAACATGTACAAAGTTATGCCTCAAAATGACGGATGCAGTCCTCGCTTCCCTTCATTGTTGTTGTTGTTGTTGTTGTTGTTGTTGTTGTTGTTGTTGTTGTTGTTGTTGTTGTTGAGACCGTGCATGAGTTTTTATTGCGAGGTGCCCAGCTGGGTCTACATTTAACATCTTAATGTAGAGATGAGTGTGATTGGTTAAAGCACGGCTTATGATATGAGTGTCCATTGGTTAAGAGAGTCTGACCAATTAGGTAGAGCGTAGATGGCGGAGCTTGGATCATAGGACAAACATACGTTAAATTTAAACTATCAATCATAGGTGACCATGTGTTGAAGTGAATTTGCATCCATCCAAGCTTTGTATCAGTTACATGAAAGAAGTGCGAAATATATAGGGCATATGATTGCTTTTGTCCTGCTTTTTTCCCATCTGCCGGAGTGTTTTTATTAATCACTTAGACAGGCCGCTGTGTCTATATGTGGTGCTGTCTTGGTGAGGTCTGCCTGGCAAACTCTTCAGAGAGAGTTAACACATTGTCTCTATTGTTGTCCAGTCAAGGACGTGAAGACGTGCAGGCTTGTCGATTGTACTGTAATTCAAACAATAAGCAAAGTTCGTGGGTTACTGCAGTGGGGGAATATCGAGTCCATATTATGCAGTCTAGACAGGCATTCGTTGAGATTTTGCAGTTCGTCACATAGATTTTGACGTAATCTACGCATATACTACTTCCAGACCTATCCCTTTCTACAGTTTTTTCTTCTTCTTTAGGTACCGTGTCTGAAACAGACATTGGCGATCATGTTCCTCCACTCATGCCTGTCCTCAGCTAACCGTATAAGGTCGTTGTTGCTACCATTCTGTATTGCCCATGAATTAAGACTTTCAATAAAAG
>JAOYNN010004375.1:0-13236 GCA_025770095.1 Goniobranchus kuniei | reverse complement strand
GTTGTTATTGTCGTTTTTTGGGTTATTTTTTGTGGGGTGTTTTGGGGGTTAATTTCATTTTGTTGTGTTGTTGGGTTTGTCTTTTGTTGTTTTTTTTGTGTGTTTTTGTTTGTATGTTTTATTTATGTATTTATTTTTTTGTTGTTGCCTAGGTAAAATTAAAGCTGTTCTTATTTCTTCCTTTTTAAAGAGTATGTTCAGTGAAATGTGAACCACTGGAGAAACTTCTGGCTCCTTGTTATAGGCTTATCATTTTTATTTTGATTTCATTACTAAAAAGCAGGCCTACGTCCATTGGAATGTGACCCAGTAACGCGTATGTTCCACTTCCTGGTTCATGTGCGTAAGACTGTAAAAATACATGTTATTGTAATTTTGAAAACGAAATATTATTTTAATCACAAATATAATGGTCACACATGAAAACAAATTTTTTTAAGACCTTTATGTAAACGTTTCTATGTAGTGTGGTTATACCCAAGTATCGGGTACACTTTTGGAGGGCTAACTCAATTTGGGATAATTTATTATCATATTACTGCTACTACTTTTACTCCAGCACCACCACTACCACTACGACAACTTCATCGACAACGACTATTTATTCATTATTTTTTAACAATTATTGTCACTGTATGATTCTTCATCTGGCACCATTTTGTCTTTAATGCTTATCACCAAACGCAGGCTCCCTCTGATAACTGGAGTGGACGATAAAATGGGAGATCCTATGAGCAAGTTGTGTATAAAAAAATAAAAAAATAAAAAAATAAAAACTTTATAGTTTGAAATCTTAGGGGAATCGGGGTTTAAAAGACAAAACCCCGGTGAATAAAATTCCTTCCATTCCTTCTTTCCTTATATTATATGGAATTCTCACACATCTCTCTGAGGCCAAGGTTAGTTGTGTCAGAGATGACGGTTGTGTTAAACTCTTCTAAAAAAGCAATTAGCCTTGCCAGTAAAATGGCGAAGTGGAATATAAGCCAAAAGAAGAAGATGACATTTAGAAATGTCTAAGGAGACTGTCTAAATTAGTGAAAACATAGTCAAGATTAGATACACATTTTCATTCTTGCGAACCATCGACGTTAAGAACTTCCTGCCCTAGCAAGGTTAAAGATTCAGAAACGGCAAACTTGGGGACGAGAGTAAACGACTGAGAAATCGTCAACTGTTCTTCGTTCCTTAATGGGTTAAAACTTTACAGTCACAGTGAAGTTTCCCCAATAAAAGAAGAAGAACAACATGATGGACATTGATAGCGATGCCCATAATCTAATGGTGAAAATTGAACATGGAGAACCAGGTCTGTAATGTCCTTATTGACCAGCTATTATGATAGAAAACAAACTATCCTGTGTCTGGGTAGCGATGGGCGGAGCGGTTTTTTGTTGACCCACTGTCAGAAGCGACACGTCTTCTAAACAAGACGTGCAGATGACCTGAATACAACGCGGTAGCCAATCACTTTGTGGCCTTGCAGTCACCTGACACTCTTTTGGCGTCATTCTCATCCGTTCCGGCTGCAGTATAAGCAGTTCGTCGATAATTGAATGTAGACTAGAATGGCAATTGGGTGTGGTTTGTGGACTTACCACGTCATTTTTAGTTTATCCTGTGAAAAAATGAAAAGGGAAAGATCAAGGGTTGAAGCAGAAGAAGATCAGGAAGTTTTAAGGATGACATATTATTATAGATAAGTGGTGTATGTGCATCGAAGGGACAGAGACAAGGGGGAAGGGGAGAGAAGCAGATATAGAGATGCAGAGAGACACACTGCAAATTTGTGAGAGAAAGGTGGGGAGAGATAGATAGAGAGAGACAGACAGACAGAGAGTAGACAGAGAGAGAGAGAGAGAGAGAGAGAGAGAGAGAGAGAGAGAGAGAGAGAGAGAGAGAGAGAGATCGAGAGACAGAGAGACAGAGAGATTGAGAGAGAGACAGACAGAGAGACAGAAAGATTGTGAGAGAGGGAGAGAGAGAGAGAGAGAGTAAGAGAGAGAGGGTGGTTCTTAGACTGATCTATGGAGTATCCGTTCTATATTAGTGGACACAACAATGTTCAGGTCATTTTTGACCCAATCGATGCTTTGTGTGTCTTTTTGATTTTTATAACCCTGGCCAACAAACAAAGCCATTACAGCAAAACCGTTATAGCTGCAAAGTTCATATCCTGGAATTTTGTGCAAGATAGGTTTGAGGAAGCATATTTAGAAGCTTGGGGTATAGATCGCTGTAGGAGCTGATTATTAGTCAATAACTGACCCTTCCGGTCATTTTTGACCCGAATGAAGTGGAGCAGGTTAATGAATACCATTGTCTTTAAAATGTAAGGGATATAATTAAAAGGAACAAAAGTGGT
Organism: Goniobranchus kuniei; assembly: GCA_025770095.1. NCBI lineage: Eukaryota > Metazoa > Mollusca > Gastropoda > Nudibranchia > Chromodorididae > Goniobranchus > Goniobranchus kuniei. Next base: position 10,871 of record JAOYNN010004375.1, on the reverse strand, counting down.
TAAAAAAAAGCACCAACAGCACCAAAAACAAAGAAAAAATCCTTTGGGTGAACAGATTGTAAGATCTTTCTTCAGCAATAGGGAGATAAGATATGGATCTAATAATTTGAAAGCAATTTAGTCTACGTTGTTTATTATTAATTTCATCACTCATATTTTCCTGGGTAATAAACTTTCTGTTCAAGCTTGCATGTGTATATGAAGTATTTCTTTCTTTCTTTCTATTCTTTTTAATCACTTTTCAGACTCAAGAATTCAAATTACCAATATTTACAAAGAACTGTTGCAACAAACCTCTCCAATGTGGAATGTAATTCTTCCATGATGAATATTCAAATGCATAGAAATACACAGGGGAAAATCGCACATGGGACCTTATGGTTTCACTGATAGCTGCACCAAACATATAGTCACCCATCATCTGTACAAGAAAGTCAGTACCAATTGTATTGATCAAACAGATGAAAATATTTGTTGGAGCCTAATCTAATCTTTGTTAATGATATAATCCATATTAGAGAAATATTGAAAAAGCCAGTGGTAGACCTGCCAATCTAAATGCAATCTAAATGCTACAATTCCTAATTGAAAGTCACACTATCTCTTTTTAAATGAATCCAGATATCTGCACCACAGTATACCAAGGCTTTCTTGCATGAACAATAAAAGTGAAATGAGATTAAAAACTGATAAAATGAATGCAAGAGAATAAGTGGGAGATTAGATGGAAATAATGTTGTCATTGACTGAACAAAAATGAATGTAGAATAACAGTGAATATCCATTGAGCCTGTAACTATTACAATTTTTCATCAAACTAGTACTTACATCCATTAACATTTTGCGTATAAAGCTCTTATTGGTGGGCTGTGGCCAATAAGTATACTGAAACTCTAAAGCATCTTGAAGGGTAGAAGGCTGATCCACCTCACGGTATCGAATAAACTCCCTTATTATATTTTGAAATTGAGTAACTTCAACTCCATCAATGAGATTTGGTAGGTTTGCTGAGGAAGGATGCACAAAATATCAAGGATACTTGAATCCAAGTATTAAGCCAAAATGAAATTTAAAATTCATATGAGGAAGCAGATAGGATCCTAATATCACCCAAGTAAGACAATGCCTTAAAATACATAGTCAAAACACATAGCATGTTACTTTGCACCTCTCAAAGACTTCCTTCAATGCAAAGTTTACATTTTATTATTTACTTAAAATTGAGAGTGTCAAATATCTTACGAATGTAAAAAGCTCCTTCATCAAGAACCATTCCAGCCAGTAAAGGAATTTTCAAACGTCTACCCTGTGCTTGCAGCTCTGCTGGGTGTTCAGGTAAAAATGCATAGTCAACACCTACAGTAGGTCCATCTACTACAGGCCCCCAAGGATTGCCAACTCTACCAGGCTGTCAAAGGAAACATAAGAATCCCTGATTTGGTAAAGTTTCAGCAGATAAAAGTAGAAAGTGAAGAATAAGCTAACATTAGGTCAGATCTATCCCTAAATGCAGCTTAGCATTGTGAAAACGTTATCATCTTTTGACTTCCTCAGTAGTTCTAGGGTTAAATACTTACCATTCCAGCACAGCAAGATATTTTGACATGAATTATACTGAAAACACTGTCATGTTGGATGCCATTGAATTAACTGTTTCAAACAGAAAGAAAAATGTGGAGGACTTAAAATAATGTAATATTGGCAATAAACTGCAATAAGCATTGATAGATGCTGATGTTGTTGTCTTTAAATGTTTCCATCAATTGGCCCCTTCTTATCTCTAGTAACTATTGAATTTCAGAAATCTTTATGAAATTTACGTCGATTCGAGATCATTTCCGTTTGGAAATTCATAGAGTAAAATTAAATACTGGTTTTGAATTTTCTCTCATTTTGGCTCTACTCTCTGGAATAGCTTACCATTTGAAATAAGGAATTTGCAATCGTTGAAGATACTTAAAAGAAAATTCAAAACTCACTTCTTTCTCAAAACTATGGCAAAATGATGATCAAGGGTGATAAAGTTCATTTCTGTTTGCACAGTATGTTTACAATATTGATATTTTATGGTCCAAAAGTTTAAGAGTAGATATTGTTCGCCCGTGGTGAATGTAACTTTGTGTATGTATAAAACTATACCCTTATGTTGTTTATTCTATGATAGTAGTCAACTTTTGTATGTGTTTACTTCAAAGTTATTTTAACATAAAATTTTCATGTATAGAACTTTCATTTATCTATGAATCTGCAAAATACGTGATGCTTCCATTATGTGTGAGATATTGCGCTCTATAAGTTTTCAGAATTACTGTTAATTATTATTACTGTAGATTGAAAATGAACAAATTTAAAATTCCAACAAAAATGAAATGGCATAATACAGATTAAGGACTAAATCTAAATATATCTTACTTTCATTGGAATCATTGCAGATGCATTGACTATCAACTCAAATGTTCGACTATATCGCAGACAGTCTATCATTTGCTGTGAATCTGCTGTGGGACACCCAAGCCGCTGACATAGTAAGCTGGCATAGTTTTTGGCATCATCTCTTGTCATAACTGCCCATTCACTCATCTCTGATCCACTGAGCATGATAGCCTTATGGAACAAGCCTAGCATTGGAGGACATCAATGGAAGACAGTACAAATAATCAAAACATTCCTGCAGTAAATAAATCCCTAACCTATAAGTAAGACACACTAAGGAATATAAAGCTATTATTGGGTATAAAGATTTGGATTCAAATTTCTGCAAAAACACATTTTCATTTATATCATTAACTCATGATTCAAAACAGCTTTGAAGATAAAGTAAATAAAAGCAGTTAGTAAGTAAAATTTTATCTGACTAAATAGTTGGTTAGCTTATAGTTGTTTCATTCCTGTACAACAACAAATAGGAAGAGAGAAGGAAATTTATATAAAACATTTGAAAACATCACATACCTCCTTAAAGGTTACTATGCACCAACTAGCCTCAGAATTGCAAGACATGAATTGATTTGGGATTCGTAATAAAAGAACAATAAAAATAAAAAAAAAGGAGGCCAAACATACTTACCAACACTTCTAGGTGACACCATGTGCATTCCAACACTAGCAGCTCCTGCATCCTGGCCCATCAATGTAACCATTTCAGGATTCCCTCGAAAACTCTTGATTGTTCTCTTAACAAATTTTAAAGCTTTGACCTGATCAAACATTCCATAATTTCCAGGGGCATACCTATCTCCAGTGCTAAAGAATCCTGAGGATGTGAAAGAATATCAACTTCAATGTCACAACCATTAAACAGCAAAAATGTTACTTATGCATACACAACTAATAATTTTATAATTAAAAAATGGGTGTCCTGCTGGCTGCACAGCTCTAAGAGTTTGGACAGGGCAACATTATACGACATCAAAAGGATTTTTTTGAGAGTGAGAAGTAATTACCAGAAATATTCATCTTTTAATCTTCCATCTTCTTTGAAAAAGCATGACATATGTACAGTGCACACCTGATAATTCTACATCAAAGGGACCAGGCCACTCATGTCGAATTATAAGAAAGTCGAATGATGAGAAAAAAAAAGCTATATTGCAAAGGGGAAAGGACTTTTCAAGTGCTTTGAATTAAGGACGATCTCAAATCATGAGATGTTGAATGAAGTGCAGTAGAGTGTAATCACAATAGCTACTAGCTAATTGGACAGTTGTCAGGAAGCAGGGGGTGATAATCCCTAGTTTGACAATGATCACACGTTAAAAATGATGGTTCAAGGTGGTGGTCACTTAGACGCCGCGATGAGACGTGATCAGCCAACAATCACTTGGCTGATGCAGTGAGGTAAGTTTAATAATAATAATAATAATAATAATAATAATAATAATAATAATGAACAGCATTCACACAACACATATCCATAATTGTGTTCATGCTCTATGTGCTGGACACACTTCCCCCTTTGAATCACAGCGTGATTAAATTGTTGTTGTTGTTTGTTTTTTACTTTTTATTTGATTTGTTGATCTTGTACTATTGGAACTACTGAGATCTTCTAAAAAAAGAGAGTCTTTTACTGAGATTTTAAAATGTCTACATTCTCTGCATCTGGCTGATTTCTCAGTGGGTCATTCCAAACAACTGGGGTCATTTATCTAAATAAGTGTTCGCCTTCCTTTTTTTTTTACGATGGAACTATTTTGCTAATAATATTAATATTTAAAGAATGGGATGGCCGACGAATCATGACAAAATTTGAAATAAAATTGTTGGTGTTAGGTTTTTAACAGATGTGTGGCAAAATAAGGCAATCTTGGATTCAATTCTAACTTGAATCTGCAGACAATACAAATTTCACAAGTCTTGTCAAATGTCATCTGCTTTCCTCAATTTTACAACCACTCTTGCAGCATTACTATGAACCACCTGAAGACGTGATGTTAAAGCCTTTGGTAGATTTGCATAGAGCGAATTGGAGTGGTCAATTTTGGAGAGAACTTAGATGGTCGTTTAATGTTTTAGAAGTATCAAATGACAGTAAACGATGATTACATTGGTGATTTACACATGTAATCAATTTGAGATTTCATCAAAAAGTCATTGTCAAATACGATACCCAGATTTCTTACTACTTTGCCAGTACCTTCAAATTTCTCACTTTGTCAGCACCTTCAATTTTGTGGCCATTTTTATCTAAGTTCATCCAAGGATTTTGAGTTGTTAACTGAGAGAGTCTTCATGCCCTATGGGAGTTATTGACAGCTAAGCTCTACATTCATACTACAGTATAGCGCTCTAAGAACATGGCATCTAAGAACACACTCCGCCTACCACCACACTTTTCCAGACAACAGAATTTTTTCTATATAAATTTGCCCTCTAACAACATGCCCCGGTCCTGCTAACAACACAATTTTTAACAGAAGCTTTACTTTCTAATTCCACAAAATTTATTTTATTTGCACATAGACCTCCCACTTAATGCATATATGTCCCAGTACATTATGTATTTTTCTGATTGAGCTATACATTTCAGCTTTTATTAGAGGTTGATAGGGATGTATATGTACCTGCCAGAAGGAAAGGTGTCATTTTGTCTATGCAGACAAAGCAAATCTTGTCACAGACCAGCACAGGCAGTCAACAAAGCACACAGCTCTACATGCCATGCAGATGCCAAACGGAAAGGTGCCTTTCTGCCTATGTGGACAAAGCAAACAATGGTCAATGTCCAGGTGGGCAGGCCGTCACAGCAAAACACATAGCTCTATTGCCAGACAGTGAGTCATAATATGGTGCAGAGGTTTGGGAACAGGGAAAGCAATGAGTTTACACTGACATTGTTCTAAATCGTTCATAGCTTAATGAGTACTATGAACCGAATGAACCAATTAAATCAGTGATGCCCATCTCACCAATGTGGTGACGGTGAAGTAGGAGACATTCCTGGACATGTTGTATTTAGTCAAATTTAGTGATTGGTCTTTGGCTCCACCCCCTCACCCATAAGGCTACAAATTCCTTGTTAAGCATGGGGATCTATTGCCTGTTTGACAAGCTAGGAAAGAAATGAAAGGATTGGATTTCATCATGTTGCTAGCCTTTGATATTGTGCAGTTGATTGATTGTTAAATGAAAGAGTAATAATGAATAGGTAAGACAACAGCCTTTGTAAAAATAGACATTTTCTTCTAGTCCCTCTATGAGCATGGTCCGTCTAACAACACGATATTTCAATCTCCACAGGGGTGTGTTCTTAGAGCACTAGTACTGTATCACATACCATTAAACCTGTGCAAGACCCTATTTCCATACGCTAAGCATTGTGGAGCACAATTGACATTCATATGTACAGTTAGGTACTTTAAAAAGTTGATGGGGATTGTATTTTTACAACACCTAAACATCAAACGAGCCAAAATTCTATTCTTGTTTTTGAACCATAAACAGAGGGTTGATTTTAATCATTAAAAAAAAACAACAATGTCCACAAAAGGCGAAACATCCATTTAGTCAGCGTCCAATTAACTGGTGAACACTGTATAATCATTCAAATGTTCAATAAATCAGGACAACGTGTGTTTATCCAATGTGGTCAAACACCATGATGTAACTGGGAACTTTTTGTAGTATTATATGAATTTTGAAAAGCAGTTGGTATTTCTTGTCCCCATTAATCTTTTTGTAAACCTCAATATTTTCCTTGCTAGAAGAATATCTGAACACTGCGTAAGAACAATTCAGCAAAAACATCTTGATGTTATGGAAGAAATTATATCTTACGACCATTTATTTAGACAACACATGCCTACAATTTGTTGTTGTCCCTGTTTTCTTAATTCAAATTGGCATGAACAACTTGCTAAGACAATTAAATATAATGCATTACAATAAACTACTTTAAAATTCATTAAGAGGGTTTAAGATAGAGGTTGCCAGACATTACCCCTCTCATACACAAATGCTTTCTCACACAAACTCACACAACCTCTCTCTCAAACTTAAAATCAGATCTAATTTAGGCCCAGCTGATCAACTAGCAATTTCCTGGGTAAGGCAGCAATTTCACTGGTCTTGCCATGAAAAATGACCAGCATACCAGCTTTGCTGATGAACTTATGCCCATATGGGAATGTATTCCCACTAAAAGGAACGAACAGGTGATATTCTGAAAATTTCTTCCTATACCTTTAAAGACACACTAGAGGATATAGCAGTGGAAATTGAAATCACAGAAATCTGAGATCCATGTTTATAAGCAATGTACAATGGTGAGACGGAAATAGGGCCTTAAAGTCATCCTTATCTTTCTTGCTTACCTAAAGCATTCAGACGATAATTGACAATAACCACCACTATGTTTCTTTCAGCGAGGAAAAGTCCAGGCCACTGTCGAGAGTCTCCCATGATAAAACCTCCCCCATGTAAAAAGACCAAGACTGGATACAGAAAAGGATTGTTTGTCTCTCTTTCATTCTTTTGCTGAAAGAAAAAGAAAGCAGAAATACTTTAGAACACTAGTTTTCTTGTATTTCAAAATCGAAGAGCAACAATGTGAAAATTTGTTCAATTACTCAGAGGAAATGAGGTGTATTGTTTTACATCAGGGGTTATAGCACTCAAGACTTAAAATTTTCCTGGAGATTCTAGGTTTTCTAGGAGATTTTCTCAAAATTCTAGGTATTTGTGATGCTCCGCACAAAATTTAACATCAAGCAGCTAGGCTAAATTCTAATCATAAAAGCTAATGATAAATTATATGGATGACAATAAATTCTAAATCAAGAGACGATGCATTTACAGCACCATCATAATAATAATGATCTCCAGAAAAATACAATTACGATCACAAAGAGTTCAAACAATGCTCAATCTTTACACAAAAAGTGTAGAAATTGTTCAATTTCACAGGTTATGTAATAATGGCCCATCTATAAGTATAAATACATACAAGTATACACTTGTTTAAAATATTTCACAGCTGTGGTCAAAAAAGAACATGGAAAATATCTACACCCTACAACAACAGGCTATACTTTAGGAATAAACTTTTCTTCACACTCTTTCTCGAGACACTTAGTGACTTGTCCTCTCCCCTTTTTTCCTTTGCCCTCTTTCTTGGTGTGATCCTTTCCTACTTTGAATGCAAAGTCTTCTACTTATTCCAAAAGCCCATTACTGTCTCATTGAATGCATTACCAAGCTGTTTATTGCACACATACACACAAACAAACAAGCACATGCACACATACAGACAATAAGAAGCTATCTCTTTCCTTCCATCCAATCTTCCTCTCAAAGAATCACACACACACACACACACACACTCTCAAACGCATAAACAGACACATTTACAAAATCCTCTTTCAAATACACATTGACTCTTTCTCATAAACACACACACAAAGATACAAACAAATTCCCTCCCTTCTCTCACTCACTCATCCTCTCAAACTATCACACAAACAAGCTCTGGTACTATACATAGACGCACTTACAATCTCCGTCTCTTACAATGGCACATTGACTTACTCATAAACACACACACAAAGACACACATACACATACAAACAAATTGCTTCACTCCTCTCACTCACCCATCCTCTCAAACTACCACACAAACAAGCTCTGGAACTCATAAACAGACAACTTTACAAACTCCTCTTTCCATGACACATCGACTTGCTCATAAACACACATCCAAAAACCCACACATATACATACATACAAATTCCCTCCCTCTTCTCACTCAAACTATCACACATACACTAACTCATACACTGGCACACTTACAAACTCCTCTTTCAATGACACACAGACTCTTTCTCATAAACACACACATACAGATACAAACAAATTCCCTCCTCCCTCTCACTCACTCTTCCTCTCAAACTATCACACAAATAAGCTCTCTAACTCATACACAGGAAAACTTACAAACTCCTATTTCAAGGACACATGGACTCTTTCTCATAAACACACACACAAACACACACATACAGATACAAACAAATTCCCTCCCTCCTCTCACTCACTCATCCTCTCAAACTATCACACAAACAAGCTCTCGAACTTATACACAGGAAAACTTACAAACTCCTTCTTTTTCAATGACACATTGACTCTTTCTCATAAACACACACATACACATCTTCCTCTCAAACTATCACACAAACAAGCTCTTTAACTCATACACAGACACACTTACAAACTCCTTCTCTTTGAAAATGACACATTGGCTCTTTCTCATAAACTATGAACACATACACAAACACACATGCAGATACAAACAAATTCCCTCCCTCTTCTCACTCACTCATCCCCTCAAACTATCACACAAACAAGCTCTTTAACTCATATACGGGAACACTTGAAAGTTCCATCTCTTTCACTGATAAATTGACTCTTTCTCATAAACACACACACAAACACACATGCAGATACAAACAAATTTCCTCCCTCCTCTCACTCACTCTTCCTCTCAAACTATCAAAAAAACAAGCTCTCTTACTCACACACAGGCACACTTACAAACTCCTCTTTCAATGGCATATTGACTCTTTCTCATAAACACACACATGCACATACATACAAATTCCCACCCTCTTTTTTTTTCTCCTGCACTCTTCCTCTCAAACTATCACACAAACAAGCTCCGGAACTCATACACAGGCACACTTACAAACTCCTTCCCTTTCAATGATATGTTGATTGTTCCTCATAAACATACACACAAACACACTCATAAACATACAAACAAATTTCCTCCCTCCTCTCATACACCCATCCTCTCAAACTATCTCTCTAAAGAGCTCTCGAACTCATAAAAAGGCACACTTACAAACTCCTTCTCTTTCAATTACATTTTGACTCTTTCTCATAAACAGACACAAATTCCCTCCCTCCTCTCACTCAGCCATCCTCTCAAACTATCACACACAAGCTCTGGAACTCGGAACTCATAAATAGGTACACTCACGAACTCTTTCTCTTTCAATGACATGTTGACTGTTCCTCATAAACACACACATAAACATACAAGCGAATTCCTCTCTCCTCTCATCCTCTAAAACTATCACTCAAACAAGCTCTCGAACTCATAAACAGGCACATACAAACCCTTCTTTCAATGACACATTGACTCTTTCTCATAAACACGCACACAAACAAATTCCCTCCCTAGTCTCACTCACCCATCTTCTCAAACGATCACACAAACAAGCTAACTAACTCATAAACCAGCACACTTCCAAGCTCCTTATCTTTCAATGACACATTGAATCTTTCTCATAAACAGACACACAACACCCACACATGCAGTTACAGACACATTCTCTCCCTCCTCTTATACACTCACCCTCCCAAACTCCCATACACAAAAGTGATCTTAAGCAAACACACTGGTAAAATTACAAGCTCTTTCTCTTTCAATTGACACAAACTCTCTCTCTCTCTCTCTCTCTCTCTCTCTCTCTCTCTCTCTCTGTCTGTCTCTGTGTTTTTTGGGATTGGTTATTGGCACTATAGTTCCAATAACTCCTGCCAGTTATTGGCACAATATTGTACACAAATTCCACACAATTGTGGAAATAAAACCCTGTGAAATCAGACTATTGATCTAGATTTAGATCAGATACATTTCATTGAGCCCATTTCAGCTTCCACAACATTCAATGATATTATAGATTCTGTTATTTAATGAATTTACCCAGAATGTTGGGTCTTATTGATTCATGTACTGTAAGAATAAGTTTTTAAATGTTGCCTAAGTAGGAAGTGGATTGATGGTCTGGTTCTGGTATTGACTCAGATGGCCCCAGGTTCAAATCCACCAGGGGCTAATTTTTTTGTTTGTTAGGCCTACATTTTTTTAAAATTCATCTTTATTTGTTTGTCATTTTTGTTGAGTCTATTTTTGATTTTTGCTGTCGGTTTAGTAGAGTTCTAGCAGAAGCCTCTATCTTTTCATAAGATCAAAAAATGGTATTATTTACTATTTAGATTTCAAAACTATTATCATTATCTATTATTATTATTATTATTATTACTATTATTAGGCCCTACTTGTACATCAGCTACCAACATGCATGAAACGCAGATATTTCACAGAGGTTCATCTTGTGTTGTAGATGATGGCACTGAAAAAACGCAGTGGCTATCGTTACGGCTGCCGTAACGATAGCCCCCTGGTCTATCTATGTTTACGGCGATCTCAAACTGATGACGTGGAACACATGATATGCCCACAGCGCAGGCTGTGCTGTTGAAGGCGAGCCGTAACGAAAGCTCACGAGTTTTACAGCGATCACAAATCTGACAAACTAGGATGGGTTCAGCATTAGGCCTATATTTAAAATTAAATATTTCAACAACATGCA
>JAOYNN010004264.1:0-13237 GCA_025770095.1 Goniobranchus kuniei | reverse complement strand
AGAGAGAGAGAGAGAGAGAGAGAGAGAGAGAGAGAGAGATGCACAGCAAATGATAATGAATAGTTTGATGTATATGAGTGAATATACAAACGAGGTCATGCAGGGCAAGAGCGACGCCGGACTATACCAAGTCGTTCTATTTAATTGAATTCAGCTTTTGCTGCTGAGAAGTTTACTTGGTCTAACCGGATTGCACGTGCACGCACTGGTGTCCTGTTGTTGGTATGTAGTGGTTCAAACCGTGTTTATTTACTTGAAATGCTGAAACTGGAAGTTTGGGAAATTCTTCTAATATTGCCTCATACCTGGAATGAATCTTATGTATTCCATAACGATCGCCCTTTGTACTATGTGCTTGTATAGTTGTGGCTAGGCCAAGAGAGACTAGTCTTTTGTTCGTGAGGTTGATGGCCAGACGGTGTTGTTTAAAGAAATCTGCGCCAAGAATTGGTTGCGCGACATCTGCAAACTAAATTTCATGTGAGAAAATTTTGAATTTGCCTAATTTCAAGGACAAGCTACTTTTTCCATGCGAGTGGATTGTTGATCCATTTGTTGCCAGTAAATTTGGCCACGAGTCCTTTTGCGCTCCGTCGGATTTAAGGGATAGACCGATGCTTCTGCTCCCAAATCAATAAGAAAAGAATTAACAGAGAGGAGGTCCGGCACAGCTATGGTACCTTCAACTATCTTTTAACAACGGCCAGCTTTTTTCCAAACTTAGCATGATAATTACAAAGGCGGAACTGTGAAGTTGATTTTTGTTGTTTTGTTGTTTTTTTATTTCGTCCAATGCCATTCAAATCGACTTCGTCCTGTTTATACCCATATCCTGGTTCTGAGCCGAAGATGTAGTTTGATGGCATGTTACTGCCACAGCTATTTTGGTCATGTCATCAAAGGTAATTTCGGGTTTCGGGGTTCGTACAAGAATGCGTCGTGCTTCCGGAGGTAACTGACTAAGGAAAAGGACACGAAACAGAAACTGTGGGTTTGACTTCAGGGATCTCATGTACTGTAGCATTTCAATGGGACGTTTGTCACCCAGTCCATTCAAATTGAGCAATGTAGTATCTTTCTTTAGCTGGGTGGGTTCGTATGCTTCCAACAAGGTATTTTTAAGTGCTCCGTACATGTCTTCGCCCAGTGGCTGCTCAATGATCGACTTTACTCTCATTGATGTAGCTGAATCTAATACTTGAAAAACATGTTAAAAATTTGATCTGTCCTGTTTAATACGTGGAGTGTGTGTCGCCAAAGAAGCTTCCAAAAGTAAAAACCATGATGTAGCACTAGTATTCCAGAACGGAGGAGACCTACGTGATTGAAGTAGACGGGGCAGATCTAGAAACCTACAGTAATTTTTGTATGGATTTTTCATAGATGTAATCTAGAACGAGAATATGAATAAATAAACTTGTCTCACATCTAGATCTAGATAGATTGTAGATACGAATACGAAGATAATATTATTACGTCATGGTCACCACTGCTGGTTCCCAGTAAGACTTGATGTAAGACAAGAATGTATTTGATCACCATCTCTATTCAGAATGCAAACAGAGACAATAATGCGCACAATGAAAGCGGAAAATCAGAAAGAACAATACCATGCACCAAAAACGAAACGGAGAACAGATCATTGGCATGCGATATGCAGATGATACTGTCCTTCTTTCAACATCTCCTGCAGGACTGAATAAACTAGCTTTGAGGGAGCTGATAGCTTTAAATGGATCCAGCAGAAAACTTAGCTTGCTTTGAGGGAGATGATAGCTTTAAATGGATCCAACAGAAAACTAAGCTTGCTTTGAGGGAGATGATAGCTTTAATTGAATCCAGCAGAAGACTAGGGTTGCTTTGAGGGAGCTGATAGCTTTAAATGGATCCAGCAGAAAACTAGGGTTACTTTGAGGGAGCTGATAGCTTTAAATGGATCCAGCAGAAGACTAATGTTGCTTTAGGGAGCTGTAGCTTTAAATGAATCCAGCAGAAGATTAAGTTTGCTTCAGGGAGCTGATAGCTTTGAATGAATCCATAAGATGACTGAGGTTGCTTTGAAGGAGCTGATAGCTTTAAATGAATCCAGCAGAAGACTAGGGTAGCTGTGAGGAAGATGATGGCCTTAAATGGATCCAAACTAGGGCTGCTATTGGGATACAGATGGCACTAACTGGATACAACGTAAGACTAAGGTTGCTTTAAGGGAACAGATGGCTATTAAATGGATACAACGTAAGACTAAGAATGCTTCAAGGGAACAGATGGCTCTAACATGGACACAACGTAAGACTAAGGCTGCTTTAAGGAAACAGATACCTTTAAGATGGATACAACATAAGACTAAGGTTGCTTTAAGGAAACAGATCGCTCTTTAATGGATACAACGTAAGACTAAGTTTGCTTTGAGGAAACAGATGGCGCTAAGATGAATACAACGTAAGACTAACCTTGCGTTAAGGGAACAAATGGCTTTAAAATGGATACAACATAAGACTAAGGCTCATTTGTGGGAACTGATAGCTTTAAATGCATCCAGCAAACGACTAGGGTTACTTAAATGGATCCAGCTGAAGCCTAAGGTAGGTGTGAGGTAGCTGAAGCTTTAAATGGATCCAGCAGAATACTAAGGTAGCTTTGAGGTAGTTGAGAGCTTTAAATGGATCCAGCAGAAGCCTAAGGTTACTTTGAGGTCGCTGATAGCTTTAAATGGAGCCAGCAGAAGACGAGGGCTGCTATCGGGAGCGGACAGCTTTAAATGGATCCAGCAGAAGACTAAGGTTGCTTTTAGGAAATGATAGCTTTAACTGGATCCAGCAGAAGACTAAGGTTACTTTTAGGAAATGATAGCTTTAAATGGATCCAGCAGAAGACTAAGGTTGCTTTGAGGATATGATAGCTTTAAATGGATCCAGCGGAAGACTAAGGTTGCTTTTAGGAAGCTGATAACTTTAAATGGGGCCAGCAGGAGACGAGGGCTGCTATTGGGAGCTGATAGCTTTAAATGGATCCAGCAGAAGACTAAGGTAGCTTTTAGGAAGCTGACAGCTTTAAATGGATCCAGCAGAAGACGAGGGCTGCTATTGGGAGCTGATAGCTTTAAATGGATCCAGCAGAAGACTAAAGTTGCTTTGAGGAAATGATAGCTTTAAATGGATCCAGCAGAAGACTAAGGTTGCTATTGGGAGCTGATAGCTTCAAATGGATCCAGCAGAAGATTAAGGTCGCTTTGAGGAACTGATAGCTTTAAATGGATCCAGCAGAAGACTAAGGTTGCTATTGGGAACTGATAGCTTTAAATGGATCCAGCAGAAGACTAAGCTTGCTATTAGGAACTGATAGCTTTAAATGGAATCAGCAGAGGACTAAGGTTGCTTTGAGGTACTGATAGCTTTAAATGGATCCAGCAGAAGACTAAGGTTGCTCTGAGGAACTGATAGCTTTAAATAAAGCCAGCAGAAGACTAGGGATGCTACGGGGAGCTTATAGCTTTAAATGGATCCAGCAGAAGACTAGTGCTGCTATTGGGAAACAGACGTCTCTAAAATGGATACAACGTAAGATTAAGGTTGGTTAGAGGGAACAGATGGCTCTAAAATTGATACAGCGTCAGCCTAAGGTTGCTTTAAGGAAACAGATGGCTCTAAAATGGATACAACGTGAGCCTAAGGTTGCTTTAAGGAAACATATAGCTGTAAAGTGGATACAACGTGAGACTAATGTTGCTTTGAGGGAACAGATGGCTCTGAAATGGACAGAACATTAGACTAAGGTTGCTTTAAGGGAACAGATGGCTCTGAAATGGATACAGCGTAAGACTAAAATTTCTTTAAGGGAAGAGGTGGCTCTAAAATGGAAATAGCGTCAGACTAAGGTTGCTCTAAGTGGACAGATGGCTCTAAAATGAATACAGCGCAAGAGTAAGATTGCTTTAAAGGAACAGATGGCTCTAAAATAGATACAGCGTAAGACTAAGTTTGCTTTAAGGGAACAGATGGCTCTGAAATGGACAGAATGTAAGACTAAGGTTGCTGTAAGTGAACAGATGGTTCTAAAATGGATACAACGTAAGACTAAGTTTGCTTTAAGGGAACAGATGGCTCTAAAATGGATACAGCGTAAGACTAATGTTGCTTTAAGGGAGCAGATGGCCCTACAATGGACAGAACGTAAGACTAAGGTTACTTTAAGGGAACAGATGGCTCTAAAATGGATAGAACGTAAGAGTAAGGTTGCTTTCAGGGAACTGATTGCTCTAAAATGGATAAAAACTTGAGACTAAAGTTGCTTAGGGAAACAGATTGCTCTAAAAGGGATACAAAGTAAGAGGAAATTTGCGTTACTGCAACAGACGGCTCTAAAATGAATTCAACACAAGACTAAGGTTGCTTTAAGGAAACAGATGTCTCTAAAATGGATACAACGTAAGATTAAAGTTGCTTTAAGGGAACGGATGACTCTAAATTTGACAGTACGTAAGACTAAGCTTGCTTTAAGGAAACAGATGGGTCTAAAATGGATACAACGCAAGACGAAGGTTGCTTTAAGGGAACGACGGCTCTACAATGGGATACAGCGTTAGAATAAGGTTGCTTTAAGGGAACAGATCGCTCTAAAATGGATACAACGTAAGACTAAGGTTGCTTTAAGGGAACAGATGGCTCAAAAATGTATAAAATGTCAGACTAAGTTTGCTTGAAGGGAACAGATGACTCTAAAATGGATGCAGCGTAAGACTAAGGCTGCTTGAAGGGAACAGATGGCTCTAAAATTGATAGATCGTAAGACTACGGTTGTTTTAGGTGAACAGATGACTCTAAAATGGATACAACGTATGATTAAAGTTGCTTGAAGGGAACAGATGACTCTAAAATGGATAAGACGTCAAACTTCGGTAGCATTCAGGCAACAGAAGGCTCTAAAATCAATACAACGTAAGACTAAGGTTGCTTTAAGGGAACAGATCGCTTTAAAATGGATACAACGTAAGAGTAAGGTTGCTTTAGGTGAACAGATGACTCTAAAATGGATGCAACGTAAGATTAAAGTTGCTTGAAGGGAACAGATGACTCTAAAATGGATACTACGTGAAACTTCGGTTGCTTTAAGGCAACAGACGGATCTAAAATGAATACAACGCAAGACTACGGTATCTTAAAGGTAACAGATCGCTCTGAAATAGATAGAACGTAAGAGTAAGGTTGCTTTGAGGGAACTGATTGCTCTAGAATGGATACAACGTAAGATTGACGTTGATTAAAGGGAACAGATGACTCTAAAATGGATAATACGTCAAACCTCGGTTACTTTAAGGCAACAGATGGCTCTAAAATGAATACAACTGAAGACTAAGGTTGCTTTAAGGGAACATATGGCTTTAAAATGGATACAACGTAAGAGTAAAGTTGCTTTAGGTGAACAGATGACTCTAAAATGGATACAACGTAAGATTAAAGTTGTTTTAAGGGAACAGATGACTCTAAAATGGATACTACGTCAAACTTCGGTTGCTTTGAGGAAACAGACGATTCTAAAATAAATACAACGCAAGACTACGATATCTTAAAGGGAATAGATCGCTCTAAAATGGATACAACGTAAGAGTAAGGTTGCTTTGAGGGAACTGATTGCTCTGAAATGGATACAACGTAAGATTAAAGTTGCTTTAAGGGAACAGATGATTCTAAAATGGATACTACGTCAAACTTAGGTTGCTTTAAGGCAACAGACGGCTCTCTAAAATGAATACAACGCAAGACTACGGTATCTGTAAGGGAACAGATCGCTTTAAAATGGATACAACGTAAGAGTATGGCTGCTTTCAGGGAACTGATTGCTCTAAAATGGATACAAACTTAAGACTAAGGTTGCTTTGGGGAAACAGATGTCTCTAATAGGGATACAAACTAAGACGAAGTTTGCGTTAAGGCAACAGAAGGCTCTAAAATGAATACAACGCAAGACTAAGGCTGCTTTAAGGGAACTGATAGCTTTAAATGGATCCAGCAGAAGACTAAGCTTGCTATTGGGAACTGATAGACATAAATGGAATCAGCAGAGGACTAAGGTTGCTTTGAGGTACTGATAGCTTTAAATGGATCCAGCAGAAGACTAAGGTTGCTCTGAGGAACTGATAGCTTTAAATAAAGCCAGCAGAAGACTAGGGATGCGACGGGAAGCTTAAAGCTTTAAATGGATCCAGCAGAAGACTAGTGCTGCTATTGGGAAACAGATGTCTCTAAAATGTATACAACGTAAGATTAAGGTTGGTTAGAGGGAACAGGTGGCTCTAAAATTGATACACGTAAGCCTACGGTTGCTTGAAGGAAACATATGGCTGTAAAGTGGATACAACGTAAGAAAAATGTTGCTTTAAGGGAACAGATGGCTCAAAAATGGACAGAACATCAGACAAAGGTTGCTTTAAGGGAACAGATGGCTCTGAAATGAATACTGCGTAAGACTAAAATTTGTTTAAGGGAAGCGATGGCTCTAAAATGGCTACAGCGTCAGACTAAGGTTGCTGTAAGGGAACAGATGGCTCTACACTGGATACAGCATCAGACTAAGTTTGCTTTAAGGGAACAGATGGCTCTAAAATGGACAAAACGTAAGACTAAGGTTGCTTTAAGGGGACAGATGGCTTTACAATGGATACAACGTAACACTAAGGTTGCTTTAAGGGAACAGACGGCTCTAAAATGGAGACAGCGTAAGACTAAGGTTGCTTTAAGGGAATAGATGGCTCTACAATGGACCGAACGTAAGAATAAGGTTGCTTTAAGGGAACAGATGGCTCTAAAATGGATACAGCGTAAGACTAAGGTTGCTTTAAGCGAACAGATGGCTCTAAAATGGATACAAGGTAAGAGTAAGGTTGCTTTGAGGGAACTGATTGCTCTAAAATGAATACAAACTTAAGACTAAGGTTGCTTTAGGGAAACAGATGGCTCTAAAAGGGATACAAAGTAAAAGAAAATTTGCGTTAAGGCAAAAGACGGCTCTAACATGAATACAAGGCAAGACTAAGTTTGCCTTCAGGGAACAGATCGCTCTAAAATTGATACAACATAAGAGTAACGTTAATTTAGGTAAACAGATGATTCTAAAATGGATACAACGTAGATTAAAGTTGCTTTAGGTGAAAAGATGACTCTAAAATGGATACAACGTAAGATTAAAGTTTCTTTAAGGGAGTTGATGGCTCTAAAATGGACGGAACGTAAGACTAAGGTTGCTTTAAGGGAACAGATGGCTCAAAAATTTATAGAATGTCAGACAAAGTTTGTTTGACAGGAACAGATAGCTCTAAAATGTATACAACGTAAGAGTAAGGTTGCTTTAGGTGAACAGATGATTTTAAAATGGATACAACGTAAGACTAAGGTTGCTTTAGGTGAACAGATGATTCTAAAATGGATACAACGTAAGATTAAATATGCTTTAGGTGAACAGATGACTCTAAAATGGATACAACGTAAGATTAAAGTTGCTTTAAGGGAAGAGATGGCTCTAAAATGGACAGAACGTAAGACTAAGGTTGATTTCAGGAAATAGATGACTCTAAACTGGATACAACGTTAGACTAAGGTTGTTTTAAGGGAACAGATGGCTCTAAAATGGACAGAACGTAAGACAAAGGTTGCTGTAAGGAAACACATGGCTCTAAAATGGATACAACGCAAGACAAAGGTTGGTTTAAGGGAACAGATGGCTCTAAACTGGGATACAGCGTTAGAATAAGGTTACATTAATGGAACATATCGCTCTAAAATGAATACAACGTAAGACTAAATTTGCTTTGAGGGAACAGATTGCTCTAAAATGGATACAACGTAAGACTAAGGTTGCTTTAAGGGAACAGATGGCTCAAAAATTTATAGAACGTCAGACTAAGTTTACTTGAAGGGAACAGATGGCTCTGAAATGGATAGAACGTAAGACGGTTGTTGTAGGTGAACAGATGACTCTAAAATGGATACAACGTAAGATTAAAGTTGCTTGAAGGGAACAGATGACTCTAAAATGGATAATACGTCAAACTTCGGTTGCTTTAAGGCAACAGACGGCTCTAACATGAATACAACGAAAGAACAAGATTGCTTTAAGGGAACAGATCGCTTTAAAATGGATACAACGTAAGAGTAAGGTTGCTTTAGGTGAACAGATGACTTAAAATGGACCCAGCGTAAGATTAAAGTTGTTTTAAGGCAACAGATGACTCTAAAATGGATACTACGTCAAACTTCGGTTCTTTACGGGAACAGATGGCTCTAAAATGGAGAAAACGTAAGAATAAGTTTGCTTTAAGGGAACAGATGGCTCTACAATGGATACAACGTAAGGTTAAGGTTGCTTTGAGGGAACTGATTGCTCTAAAATGGATACAACGTAAGATTAACGTTGACTAAATAGAACAGATGACTCTAAATGGATAATACGTCAAACCTCGGTTGCTTTAAGGCAACAGACGGCTCTAAAATGAATACAACGCAAGACTAAGGCTGCTGTAAGGGAACAGATCGCTCTAAAATGGATACAATGTAAGAGTAAGGTTGCTTTGAGGGAACTGATTGCTCTAAAATGGATACAAACTTAAGAGCAAGGTTGCTTTAGGGAAACAGATGGCTCTAAAAGGGATACAAAGTAAGACGAAGTTTGTGTTAAGGTATCAAAAGGCTCTAAAATGAATACAACGCAAGACTAAGCTATCTTTATGGGAACAGATCGCTCTGAAATGGATACAACGTAAGAGTAAGGTTGCTTTGAGGGAACTGATTGCTCTAAAATGGATACAAACCTAAGACTAAGGTTGCTTTAGGGAAACAGATGGCTCTAAAAGGGATACAAAGTAAGACTAAGTTTGCGTTAAGGGGAAAGATGGTTCGAAATAGATACAACGTAAGACTACGGTTGCTTTGTGCAAACCGTTAGTTTGAAATGGATCCATCAGAAGATTCGGGTTGCATTTGGGAGCTGAGAGCTTTAAATAAATCCACCAGAAGCCTAAGGTTGCATTGAGGCTTCGAATGAATCAACCACAAGACGACGGTAGCTGTGAGGACGGTGAAAGCTTTAAATGGATCCAGTAGCAGACTAGGGCTGCTATTGGGAAACAGATGGTTCTAAAATGGATACAACCTTAGACCAAGGTTGCTTTAAGGGAACATATGGCTCTATAATGGATACAACGTAAGACTAAGGATGCTTTAAGGGAACTGATAGCTCTAAATTGGACACACCGAATACTAAGGTTGCTTTATGGAAACAGATGGCTTTAAAATGGATACAGCGTAAGACTAAGTTTGCTTTAAGGAAGCTGCTGGCTCTATGACTGACACAACGTAAGACTAAGATTGCTTTAAGAAAACAGTTGGCTCTATAATGGATACAGCGTAAGACTAAGGTTGCTTTAAGGAACCAGATGCCTTTAAAATGGAATCAAGATAGGACTAAGGTTGCTGCAAGGAAACAGATAGCTCTAAAATGGATACAAGGTAAAACTAATGTTCATTTAAGGCAACAGAGGGCTCTAAAATGGATACAACATAATGAAGATTAAGGTTGCTTTGATAGCTCTAAAGTGGATGCAACGTACGCCTAATGTTAATTTAAGGAAGCAGATGGCTCTAAAATGAATACAACGTCAGCCTGAGATTGCTTTGAGGGAACAGATAAATTTAAAGTGGATACAACGTAACACTAAGGTTGCTTTAAGAGAACAGATGGCTCAAAAATGGATACAACGTCACAATAAGCTTGCTTTAAGGCAACAGATGGCTCTAAAATGGATACAACGTAAGACTAAAGTTGCTTTAAGGGAACAGCCGGCTCTAAATGGATACATCGTAAGACTAAGGTTGCTTTGTGGGAAATGATAGCTTTAAATGGATCTAGCAGATAACTAGGAGATGGCTCGAAAATGGGTACAACATAAGACTAAGGATGGGTTAAGTGAACAGGTGACTCTAAAATGGATACAACGTAACACTAAGGTTACTGTAAGCGAAGAGAATGCTCTAAAATGGATACAACGTAACACTAAGGTTACTTTAAGGGTACAGGTGGCTCTAAAATGGACACAACATAAGACTAAGGTTTCGTAAGATGAACAGATTGCTGTAAAATAGAAAAAATGTTAGATTAAGTTATTTTCATGGAACAGATTGCTCTAAAATGGATACAACGTAAGAGTAAGGTTGGTTTGAGGTAACACATGGCTCTAAACTGGATACAACATAAGCCTAAGGATGCTTACAGGGAACAGAGGGGTCTAAAATGGATACAACTTAAGACTATGTTTGCTTTAATGGTACAGATGGCTCTAAAATGGATACAACGTAAGACTAAGTTTGCTCTAAGGGACCAGATGGCTGTAAAATGGATACAACGTAACACTAAAGTATCTTCAAGGGAACAGAGGACTCTAACATGCATACAACGTAAGACTAAGTTTGCTTTGAGGGAACAGATGGCTGTAAAATGTATACAACGTAAGACTAAGATTGTTTTAAGAAATCAGATGATTCTAAATAAAAGGGATGCAACGTAAGACTAAGGATGTCTTAAGGAAACAGATGGCTGTAAAATGGATACAACGTAAGACTAAGATTGCTTTACGGGAACAGATGGCTGTAAAATGGATACAACGTAAGACTAAGATTGTTTTAAGCGAACAGATGGCTCTAAATAAAATGGATACAACGTAAGACCAAGGATGCCTTAGGAAACAGATGGCCCTAAAATGGATGCAAAGTAAGACTAAGTTTGCTTTAAGGAAACAGGTGGCTCCAAAATGGATACAACGTAAGACTACGGTTGC
Organism: Goniobranchus kuniei; assembly: GCA_025770095.1. Classification (NCBI taxonomy): domain Eukaryota; kingdom Metazoa; phylum Mollusca; class Gastropoda; order Nudibranchia; family Chromodorididae; genus Goniobranchus; species Goniobranchus kuniei. The sequence continues at coordinate 2,415 of JAOYNN010004264.1, read as the reverse complement.
TTTTAGAGAACAGATGTCTCTAAAATGGATACCAAGTAAGACTACGGTTGCTTTAAGGGAACAGATGGCTCTGAAATGGATACAACGTAAGACTAAGGTTGCTTTAAGGGAACGGATCGCTCTAAGATGGATACAGCGTAAGAGTAAGGTTGCTTTGAGGGAACTGATTGCACTGAAATGTATACAAACGTAAGACTATGGTTGCTTTAGGGAAATAGATGGCTCTAAAAGCGATACAACGTGAGACTGAGGTTGCCGTAATGGAACAGATGGCTCTAAAATGGATTCAAAATAAGACTAAGGCTGCTCTAAGGGAACAGATGGCTCTAAAATGATATAACTTAAGATTAAGGTTGCTTTAAGGGAACAGATGTTTCTAAAATGGATACAAAGTAAGACTGCAGTTGCTTTAAGAGAACAGATGGCTCTAAAATGGATACAACGTAAGACTACGGTTGCTTTAAGGGAACAGATTGTTCTAAAATGAATACAACGTAAGACTGAAGTTACTTTAAGGGAACAAATTGCTCTAAGATGGATACAAAGTAAGACTAAGGTTGCTGTAAGGGAACAGATGGCTCTAAAATGAATACAACGTAAGACTAAGTTTTTTTGAGGGAACAGGTGGCTCGAAAATGTATACAGCAGAAGACTACAGTTGCTTTAAGGAAACAGGTGCTTGTAGAATGGATCCAGGATAAGACTAGGATTGTTGTTGTAGAAGTGATGGCTCTAAAATGGGTCCAACGAATAACTCAAGTTATTTTTAGGAAGTTGATGGCGCTACATGGATCCAGCAGAATTGATGGCTCTATAATGAATTCAGAAGATCACTCAGGTTGTTGTAAGGGCATTGATGGCTCTGTAATGGAGGCAACAGATGCCTCAGGTTGCAGTAGGAGAAGTTAATGGCTCTAAAATGAATGCAGCAGATGCCTACGGTGGTTTTAGGGTGTGTGTATGTGACTCATGTTGCTGTGGGATGTTGCTGGCTTCAGAATGGATGCAGCGGATGACTCAAGTTATTGTAGCCGAGTTGATGGCATTAGAATGATTGCAGTAGATGCCGAGTATAATTTTAGGGGAGTTGACAGCTCTCGGATAGATTCAGTAGATGACACGGGTTGTTGTAGGGTGTTGATGGATCTAGAAAGGATGCAGCAGATGCCCCAGGTTGCAGTAGGAGAAGTTAATGGCTCTAAAATGAATGCAGCAGAGGCCTACGGTGGTTTTAGCGGGTTTGACAGCTCTAGAACGGATGCAATAGATGACACGGGTTAGTCTTCAAATTGGCTGACTGACTCAGATATCTGAGTATTAATGTCAACCCGTTGTTGTTGTAGGATGATGATGGATGTAGAATGGATGCAGCAGATGACTCAGGTTGTAGTATGAGGAGTTAATGGCTCTTAAAATGAATGCAGCAGATGCCTAGTATGGTATTAGTGGGGTTGATAGCTCTATAATGGATGCAGCAGATGACTCGGGTTGTTGTATGAGGAGTTAATGGCTCTAAAATGAATGCAGCAGATGCCTAGTATGATATTAGTGGTGTTGATGGATCTAGAAAGAATGCAACAGATGGCACGGGTTGTTGTAGGGTGTTGATGGATCTGGAATGAATGCAGCAGATGGCACGGGTTGTTGTAAGGGTGTTGATGAATCTAGAATGAATGCAGCAGAGGGCTCAGATTGTTGTAAGAGGAGTTAATGGCTCTAAAATGAATGCAGCTGATGCCTCAGGTGGTTTTGGAGGGTTGATGGCTCTAGAATGAATGCAGCAGATGACACGGGTTGTTGTAGGGTGTTGATGGATCTAGAATGGATGCAGCAGATGACTCGGGTTGTTGTAGGATGTGGATGGCTCTAAATAGAACCAGCAGATGACTCAGGTTGTAATAGGGTGAGTTGATGGCTCTAGAATGTATCCCGCGGATGGCTGGGGTTGTTGTGGCTTGATTTTAGATTCTTGAAAGGAACTCATACAGATGGCTCTGATAGTTGTTCTATGGGTTTGTCTTAATAACTTTGAGACATTGGAAGCTGACGTGCCGATTCACACTTCATATACTTCGTGAAGCAACAAGGAACATCACCATCACCTCAACAATTTTCTTCAAAACAGTTTGGCACTGGTATCCTAATCTGGATCTGAACTATTCAAATCATATCGTGTGAGTATGAGCTTTAATTCTGATGAATAAAAGTACGAAGTATCTAAAACAATAGCCTGGTCTTTGGAAAATACTTCACGTCTCATTGGCTGATTTGTTGACGTAGGAAGAACATTTCCCTTGACACTTAGAGCAATTCCCGATATGAATGAAATGTCAATAATGTTGAGGATTCTTATACAATAAGAGGTAGTTACAGTAATACTGTATCTGAATCAATTAATAATTGGGGGATGGGGCT
>JAOYNN010004153.1:0-13238 GCA_025770095.1 Goniobranchus kuniei | reverse complement strand
CTTTTGTTTGCGAAAGAGGGGGGGGGGAGGGGGAGGGGGGTTTGTCATGTCAAAGGCAACAACGGACACTTGCCCACAACCTTGAAACCACAACTGATGGAAAGAAAAAATAGCTATGAACAGAGATCAACATGATTCATTTTCCTTTAACTTAAGATTTTAAAGCAGCTATACTGTTGCTGCCGTTCAGAGCAGGGCAATTCCCGTTTTTCTGATGATAGGCAACACTTCTTTTGTAAGCAAAACCATTCCCACAGAGATCGCACAGGTAGGGTTTCCGGAATAAATGCCGAGCATTCATGTGACCAATGTAGTCTCGTGATGTCCAGAATCGTTTTGAACAAAACTCGCAAAAGAACTGGCCAAGAGAAGTCTTTGTCTTGCTCATAACACCTGAACTAGAAGGCGGAGGCATACTATTGCAAGGGGAAGTAGATATCAATGCTGAGGAAAAGAATACACTGTCTGGAACTAGGGTCAATGAAATCCATTTGCTCCTCTCTAAACCCCGCTGCTTTTACAAGCTACAAAGAAATGAAAACTGAACAGGTGGCCAACTCACGTTCATCTGAAATCTGAAGACATTAAATCAAATGGGGGAATGGGGGAGGTAACCCGAATCTACATGTAGGTTTGAACTTATTCTACCACTGCTACAACTTCAGAATATATTTACAATCAGCCTAAAGACACTGTTATGAATTGACCTCAAGACAATTGTAATGTCTCCTTAAAAGGGAAAAAAATTATGAAAAGGCATGCTTGCACTTTTTCTGATGGACGTGTAAATTGCGATAATAAGAAAAATTCCTGTCACAATAAGGACAACTGAAGGGCTTGACTTTCAAGTGCCTGGCATTGACATGGCCCACTAAGTCACGCTTAGATAGGCAAACCTTTCCACAATAATCACAGTTAAAACCTCCATACTGTGGTCTCCTAAGGTCACCATTTCTACTGTCGCTAAAGATGAGGCCTGAAACAACCAGGAAAGCAATGAAAAGCTGTTAAAAAAGTGCATATAATCCCTAAAAGTAAACAGTTGAAGACGGCCATGGGCACAAGACAGGAAATATAAGACTTTCCACAAAAATAACTGGTTAATGACGTTTTATCACCTTGACAGTTTCGGACACGTTCTTTTGTGGAAGTAAAGACTAGTCTCATAAGCAAATCCCTTCGAGCATCCTTGACAGACATGAGGTTTCACCTTCAAATGACAAGAATTCATGTGACCATTTAAATGCCTGCGCGAGGAAAGCCGCCTTCCGCATTCCATGCACTGAATACACTGTGTATTTCTGTAATAGTTGTACTCAGTCTGTACAAGTGTCAAGCCAGCTTTTACACCATCTTGCGGTGGGGGCAGCCATACTACCGAAAAACAAAGACAACAGACAGCACCAATAAACAGCGTGATCATTACAGTGCATAGAACGATAAGATATTTTAATGAAAGGAAAGAAAATCAGCGTCCACACGGTTCTCTTCTTAAACCAACTGCTGAGGATGTCATGGTATCAATTACCTAATTTTTATAAAGTGACGCTAGAAGCTAAGAAGAAACTTTTTTGTTAAGATCAATCAGAGCTAAACTGATATTTACAAGTTCTCCGATGGTACTCCATGTTATTCTTGTAAGGAAAACCTCTGTTACAGAAGGGGCATTTAAAAGGTTTGATTTTCAGGTGAATCGAGTTCACATGGCCAGACAGAATACGTCGACTTCTGAACTCTTTTGAGCAAAACTCGCACACTACAGCTTTTCCTTTTGGGGTCAGTATGGAGCGTAGGACGGATGGGTTCCATGGTCGCCCAGACCAAATTCTTAATTCTGATCAAGGTGGATTGAGACGAAAGAAAATTTATTTAAGGCAGAATTTTCTCAAAAAAACATAACAAAAACAAAGTGGGGGACCTGGGCTTTTCAGGGATAAGGCGAGTGAAACTATTGCCTACATTCCCTTTTTACATGGAAGAGTTGATAAGATAAACCAGGCATGAAATAATTCCATTTAAAATTGTCATAATTCCTACCAAGCTTATCTTATATTTTTCCACTACGCCTATTTCTACGATTTTTTTGTCAATAGCGCAGATGATTAAAACGAACTTGAGCAAGTTTTCTTGTGCCAGTTAAGACTTGTCTTATATGCGAAGCCCTTTGCACAAAATGGACAAAGGTAAGGCTTGATTTTCAAATGAACAAAGTTGATGTGGCCTCTCAGGTCCCTTTTGCTAGCACAACATTTCTTGCATACGTGACACACTAATCCAACTGACTGGGCAACTAATTTCTCCAATGTACTGCAGACATCGTTTTCTGACTGGAAATATCCGGAAGATTCTGTGTACACAAGAGAAAATGAACTAATGAGAGTGTATGAAAACTGAATGGGGAGACAGCCAGGGCCTGCCAGATCCCGTGCTATTATTTGAAAAGACTGGAGACTAATGATCTCATAACATCAATCACCTTACCTATAAAGTGACGCTAAAGCGTAAATGGAACATTTTGCCAAGATTCATCTGAATCTAAACTGATATTTACAATTACAAGTCCTCCGATGGGACTGCATGCTATTCTTGTAAGGAGAACCTTTGTTACGGAACGGCATTTAAAAGGTTTGATTCCAGGTGAATGGAGTTCACGTGGCCAGACAGAATACGTCCACTTCTGAACATGTTTAAGCAAAACTCGCAAACTATGGTATTTCCTTTTGGGGTCAGTATGGAGCGTGGGAGGGTTGGGTTTCATGGTCCCACTGACAAAACTCCTAATTCTGATCAAGGTGGATTCAGAAGAAAGCACAAATTTATGAAAGACAGAATATTCTCCACAAAAGAAACACGAAGTGGGGGGCCTGGGCTTTACAGGGTTAAGGCAAGTGAAATGGTTGCCTACATTCCCTCTTAACACAGAGTAGGTTGATGAGACAAACCAGGCATGAAAACATTACATTTTAAATTGTCATAATTTGTAGCAAGCTTATCTTATAATGTTCCTTTACTTCTAAGATTCATTTCAATAGCACAGATGATTAAAACCATCTGGGCAAGTTTTCTTGTGCCAGTCAAGACTTGTCTTATATGCAAAACCTTTTGCACAGAATGGACAAATATAAGGCTTGATTTTCATATGAACCGAGTTGATGTGGCCTCTGAGAACCCTTCTGCTGGCACATATTTTCTTGCATACGTGACACACTAATCCAACTGACTGGGCAACTAATTTCTCCACTCTATTGCTGACGTCGTTTTCTGACTGGAAATATCCGGAAGATTCTGTGTATACAAGGGAGAAAATAAACTAATGAGAGTGTATGAAAACTGAATGGAGAGACAGCCAGGGCATGCCAGATCCCATGCTTTTACTTGAAAATACTGGAGGGTATTGATTTCGTAACAATAAAAATCTTACTAATAATGTGACACTAAAGCCTAAAAAGAACATTTTTGCTAAGATCCAGCAGAGCTAAACTGATATTTACAGGTCCTCCGATGGTACTCCATGCTATTCTTGTAAGGAAAACCTTTGTTACAGAACGGGCACTTGAACGGTTTGATTTTCAGGTGAATAGAGTTCACATGGCCAGACAGAATACGTCGAGTTGTGAACTCTTTCGAGCAAAACCCACACACGACAGCTTTTCCTTTTGGAGTCAGAATGGAACGTGGGAGGGATGGGTTCCATGGCCGCCCAAACCAAACTCTTAAATCTGATCGAGGTGGATTGAGACGAAAGAAAATTTATAAACGGCAGAATTTTCTCACCAAAAAAAAAAACCAAAGTGGGGGACCTGGGCTTTTCAGGGATAAGGCAAATGAAACTGTTGCCTACATTCCCTATTTACACAGAGTAGTTGATGACATAAACCAGGCATGAAATAATTCCATTTAAAATTGTCATAATTCCTACCAAGCTTATATTTTCCTTTAACTCTAAGATTTGTTTCAAAAGCGCAGATGATTACAACCAACTGAGCAGTTTTCTTGTGCCAGTCACAACTTGTCTCATATGCGAAGCCCTTTGCACAAAAAGGACAAATGTACGGCTTTATTTTCATATGAACCGAGTTGATGTGGCCTCTGAGAACCCTTATGGCAAAACATTTCTTGCATATGTAACACACTAATCCAACTGACGGGCAACTAATTTCGCCACTCAATTGCTGACATTATTTTCTGACTGAAAATATCCGGAAGATTCTGTGTACACATGGTGTAAATGAACTAATGAGAGTGTATGAAAACTGAATGGGGAGACAGCCAGGGCCTGCCAGATTCCATGCTATTACTTGTAAATACTGGATGCTATATCAAACTGCATGTGACGTACCATGACCAACCAACATGTGTCGAATCAGTCCCTTTTTATAAACAAATGATTTAGAGCAAAAGGAGCAAATGTAAGGTCTTCTGTTAAAATGGCGACTATTGATGTGGCCTTCATACTCTCGTTTAGCTGGAAAAGTCTTGTCGCAGAATTCACACACATAAAACCCCTTCTTACTGACCAGTTGCCATGTCTTACAACCTGAAGGCACATGGAAGGTGGGACAGGGCCAAAGATGATGAAGCCATTAATGAACGGTAAAGGAATGAACAAATGCAGGCAGTGGACAATGTTAGAAAACATCCAATCATACACAGTATATCTTCTCCCCCCTCACCCTGACTCATTCAAACAAACTACAGGTCTGTAAAAAGGTAAAACTATATGTATAAATATCAACTATAGGACAGGGCCAGGGCAGCAGCATCAGTCTGACAAGTGAAAAATCTTGACCTCTCATTTCAATTTATTATGCAGAGAACGCATATGATAAAGAAGACTTTTTTCATAAGCAAAGCTTCGAGAACAATCAGAGCAAGGGAAAGGTTTCTTGTTTAAATGTCTGGCATTCATGTGACCCTCATAGTCTTTCTTGGAGTGAAATGATTTTAAGCAGAACATGCATGACATGGAATTTCTCATTCTTTTCCTGGTTCTTTTCCCAACTTTGATAGTACATATTGGCACAGGCTGCTCTACTGTCTCCACTGAGCAAGATTCTGGAACAATAAAGAAAACCAAAAAACATGACTCGTTACTGGAGTCAGCCAGTACCTTCAGATCAGGAAGTAAATCCTCTTCATGCCGTCATTTCAAATAAAAATGACTACAACGAATGTGACTCACAAGAGCCTTCTTGTATGCAAATCCTTTTCCACATTGAGGGCATTTAAAAGGCCTTATGTCCAGATGCTTTGTGAAGATATGACCTTCAACATCATGTCTCGTGCCACATGATTTATTACACCTTTTGCAAATAAAATATCCATGACTGAGACAATACTGCAGACGCATCTCCTTTTCCTTGTGTTTGTAGATTTTTCTATGACTCTGCAACTGAGGAAATCCTGAAATAAGAGACATTTTCAAATTCCTCATGAGAATCACTGATTACAAGATAAGACATGGGAAAATTATTTCTTTTACATCAACACTCGCTCAGAAAGCAACTCAAAATCTGTATAGGACCTTATGTTAAAAAGAAAAATCCCGTTGAAAAACACTAATGGTCGAGTCGCCTGTGCCATCTCAAGGTTTTCACATAAGCAAAGGATTTATGACAATCTGGACACTTGTAAGGTTTGGTGTTCAAATGCTTAGCATTTATGTGACCTTCCAAGTCTTGTTTTGCATTATAATGATTACCACAAAACTGACAAGTAAAGCCTTTGTAAGCAGGAGAAGTAGTACTATAGACAGCTCCACATGACTGCTTGAACTCAGGATAAATGGATTGATGCCTTCTTCCGATGTAATCTGTAACAAGAACAGAAACTTAAGATTTTTCTCTCTTCACAGACAGGAGGGGGGCCTGGACCAAGCATTCTCATGGGTGGATTACATTCCTCTTTAAAAGAAACTTAAACCTCATGGACAAGAAACTGTCAATTAGGTTTGCACTGAAAACTCATTTTACTTCTTCATATTCCTTTCAGAATGTATGATGGCACAAGCTCGAATATGACTGTTGTAGCTTGTTCTATGGCTGAACCTCCTTCCACATATCTCACAAGCATACGGTTTTGAGTTAAGGTGCCAAGCATTTCTATGGCCATTCAAATCTCTGTTATTGGTAAATCTTTTGCCACAAAAGTCACAACAAAATCGTTTAATCCGTCCATGAATGATGTGTGAACTTGAAGAATGGACACTCTTGCTGTGCATTCTGTCATCTCCAACCTTAGCAATACCTGTACAGGATACAGAAAGCAAGCACAATTTTATTGAAATATTAACCTCTTTAATGAGTTCACATAGAGAAAGGTCCTCATCAAAATAAGAATATGAATGTCATGGCCTCAGGATGTTTCTCGTTTCTTATCTTGGATTTCTGACAAAAGAATTAAAAGGACACATGGCTGCATGGCGACGTCTGGTTCTCTTGTACAGAAATGGTTTTCCACAATGCTGGCATGGGTATTCCACTTGAAAGAGATGGATAGCGTTTCTATGATCATTGCAACTCATCCGTGATGTGAAAACTTTGCCACAAAACTCACACTCCAAGCCTGAAGGATATGAGGGCTTCTTATTTTGTTGTGATACGAGTTCTTGATACAGTGGAGCGTCTAAGCCTTGGACACATGAGCTAACTGCAATAAATATACGTGACATTATCACACACTAGGCAGCAAACAGTACCAGAAATGGTACTGGGTTCAATATCTGTCATATGATCTTAAACATCAGGGCAATTGAAAAAAAATTTGCCTCCTCCTACCCGAGCAAAACAATAAAATGACGCAGGAAGCAAAAATAAATTACTACATATCTCTATAAGCAGGCAGCAGACCACTTCATCTTGCAGGTAAGGACGTGTCTTTTATAACTTTGTCGATAAGAAAACGCAATGCTGCAATATTTGCAAACAAATGGTTTCAACTGAAGATGTTGACTATTAATATGGCCCTGGCAGTCATTTTTGTTGTAGAACTGCTTCCAACAATATGTGCATGAATGACTTAAACGAACACCAAATTCTTTGCCATGGCCTTTAGCCACAGAGGCTGTTTTGTCTGAGAAGATGAAAAATAAATGCTCTGCAGTGAAACTGGATAAGAATTTGCACTATCACTGAAGAGGGTTTGAACTGGCATGATGGTGAGGTCATGGCTCTATTAAATTAAAATCTATGATTGACACGTACTTTGAAAGACTTCAACTGTTGGAAAGTGAGAAATGACTGAATCTATTTGCACATGTCCGACGATGGCGGCTTAAGTTTGTTGCATAAGCAAATGACTTCTCACACATTTCACAATGAAAAGGTTTGCGGTTCATATGTGTGTTTAAATGGCCAACAAATTGATGTTTAGAGCGAAAAACCTTAGAGCAATATTGACACATAAACGATTTTGAAGCTTTATCAAGCAGACCATCATAAGATGATGCATTTTGATCATGTGAAATGCATGTTAGGCTTAGTGTAGATGCACTGCCCTCATCAAGATGTGCTGCAGAAGAGACATAAAGAGAGCGAATTACATAAGATGCCTCCACTTTAGCGGGCCTTGGGATGGTCTGTCGTGGCAGCCTCATAAGGTCACAATTGTGTCATTAAGCTGCAGTTAGTGACAGTGGTAATTCTTTAAGTATAGTATATGTCGTGTGTCAAAGCAAACAACACAAGGAAACAAGTTAATTCTTATCACGGATTTAATCTCTGATCGAACATTTTGTTTGTAAATTAATGCTATGGTACAAAGTGCAATATGATAAACTGATTTTGCCTGTCAAGTTTAATACTACATTGCGACACTGGTCTTGATCTTGAGTATGAGTAAAAAGGTATGTAGTTGACTGAATTTCTTGGCTTTTAAATGTTGAAGATGAGCAAATAATAATGCTGTTAAATGTTGAAGATGAGCAGATAATAATGCTTTTAAATGTTGAAGATGAGCAGATAATAATGCACATTCAGTGAACTTTTCATTTCATGTCAGAAAATCAATCTAAATATATAATGATCGTTCATCTGGCATGAAAATGAAAATCTGAGTGTAAACTTAATATCTGCACTTAAGACATAACAACTAGGAAATCACAAAGGGGCTCCTAGCATTAAATTTCTCCTCTCTCTAAGAAAACAAACATGGGGAAGGGGAGGGGATGAAAATCAACAGCCCAGAGTTTTGCCGGAAAACATCTGGGCCAAAAGAAAGACTAAATCAAGCTGGATGCACACACAAGAACTGTCTTTTGTTCTTACATCTGACACGAACACTTGCAAAGTTTTACATAAATTTCAACACCAAAGGCAGAGCCGGAATATGAGTTTCGTAGGAGACGAGGAAATGCAGAATTCAGAAACTGATGCCAGAAAAGTGAAGGTTATGGAAACAAAACGTGCCTGGAATTTTCTAACCAGGACTTGGGCTTTTATCCCTCTGTTGCAGTACTGGATGATTAGTTCAATAAGTTTTTCAGGCACCGTATTCCCATAACATGCATACTCATACACACAAATCAGAAGAATGTTCTGATTTTACTAACATTCTTAATTGGTGAAAAATTATATCCCCGGATTTTTAAAAAAAATGGCCACATGGCCTCTTAACTTAATCTAAATCGACTTCAACATGCTGATTGGCAAGTTCCTTGCTGTCACAGGCTTGATTTTAATAAACCAATGATCCTGGCTTGGTCAAAGGCAACAGGAGTGGAGATGGCAAGTTCTAGCATGTGACATGACTCAATGATTTATAATTCAAAAAGGTTTTGAAAGGAAAGAGTCAGCCAACTATGATTTTCCTCATAAGAAACTACATCAAAAATCCAAGTGGTCGCAAAAGAAAATTTTAAAAATAAGCTCTATCTCAAAAGGTTGACAAGAACAGCTTTCACTGCGCTGCTACGCCTACAAAATGCATTTATTAAGAGTGGAAGCTGTATCTTAAGAGTGGCCTATAAGTTCTCATGGTACAGGGTACATTTAATGTCTATGAATGGGAAATTTTCAATGTTACAATAAACCGTTTTATTTGTGTCTCAAAGTCCTAGCCAATCACTCTTAGCAGGCCAAAAAGATAAAACCATGTGAACTTCTGAGTTTACCACCTGCCAGCCCAGGCCCTCTCCAACAACAACTAATACAAATCATGTTGGCAGGGGAAAAAAATGTGAGTGAATCAGAAAAATAAGGCCTAAGCAGGTTCGTCTTTCTGTTGTTTTTTTGTTCTTTTCACAATTTTTTAAAATTCCAAAATCAATGAGTACAGAAAGGAACATCTATAAGTAATGCACTAAATGCAAGCAAAGGTATATTCCATCGGTGTCATTCTCTCAACGCATAAGTCCGGTTGGACAGATTGTGAGTATGCATCTAGAGTGTCAAAACAGCACTTATCTTGCATTTTTAGATATCGCCACAGAACGGAGCATTTCCATTGGTCCAGAGAGTTCCGCCAAAATGAGACGATATTGGTTTAAATGAGTTGAAATTTGGAAAGTTTAAATGAATGACACCAATAATATACTTTTGTTAAGCCTTAGGCAATCTCAATTATTCCACTCACAATTCTTCTCAACCAAGTCCAGAGCCAGTGTTTCCAAAAATATCTATCAAGATTTTTTAACAAGAGAAAATTTGCAGATTTGATGTCTTTTCTTCATGGGATAGAAACTTTGAGCAAATGCAACTTTTGTCTGCAACATCTGGCTTTGGACTCTGAATCTCAACCAACATATGACACACAAATAGAAAAAGTTACTTAAAACAGTTAATAAAATCATAAGAATTAAACAAGTATAATTTTCAAACATTGCAAATGCAGATAATATAAATAAGATCAAATATAATTGCTTGCCTTATCAAAAGCAGAGATTATACATGCCTAATTAAAATTCTACTTTCTGATTTTCCCTCTTATATACATCAATTCATGTATCATCTTCCAACAGAACTCATTGTGATATGACATTCTCCGTTACAACAGTTTACTTCGATGTTGAATTTCACATTGTCTTATTCGAAGTAATCTAAGAAAGTATTTCCCGACTTCTCTCCACATTTAAAAAATAATATGTTTACCCCCCTTTCTTTTTTCTTCATAAAATAGATAGTTTCCCATGTACATCCAAAATTATTGTTTATGGTCACCAAAATTATGTGCCATCCATAAATATTGCAGAGATATGCATCGATTGATAAAGGCAATGCTACAATTTCAGAGAGATTGATAACGGGAATAGAAGGTTTATCATATCAGGGGATGACTCTAAGACTGGCTTCTAATTTTTTCAGTAACACAGGCTCTGAAAGAAAATACCTACAACTGGCAAAAAAATGGAAAAAGGAAAAAAAAATAATGGCACCAGTGCATTCCCTTTCTCATAAAATGAAGCAAGCAATTATATGACCTTGTTCATGTATTAAAAGAAAAGTAAATTTCTTATAAATAATTTGGAGTATATGTGCTACAATAAGTATTCTCTCATTTCAAACAAATAACTTCTTTTAGTTTGAGAATACCACATGTTGCCTGTGCAGAATTCGAACCACATAACTTGAATTCCATGAATAGTCCAAGAGCACTAAAACATATAAATGCTGCAATATATATGAATCTTCCAATAGCTTTTTAGTGGTCATCACAGAAACCCATTTCAATAAGTTCTGTTCACAATGACAATGAAAGCGTCTTCCAAAAGTAATGGCAATGCAGATTGCTTTGAACACAAAATGCTACTTTGGCAAAATATCAGAAAATTGTGTTACTTTTACCGGTACTACATGTGAGTCTCCTTCTGTTTGTGTTCACCTTGTAATACTGGAACCACTACATGTCTTATTGTTCTTTCTGTTTCATAGTAACTTGGTGTCCAAAGCTATCTTTCATGTGCAACCGGTCCAATTCAACTCATATTCATCTCTCTTATATTTCAACACCATGAAGTCTTTCTAATTCCATTCACACAAGTGTCCAAAGTAATCTTCCATTTGCAACAGGTCTAAATCAACTCATCTCTCTTACATTCCATCAAATCTTCCTAATTCCATTCACAAGTGTCCAAAGTATCTTCCATCTGCAACGGGTTCAATTCAATTCCAACACCATCAAATCTTCCTAACTCAATTCACAGGTGTCCAAAGTTATCTTTCATCTGCAACAGGTCCAATTCAACTCATCTCTCTTCTACTCCAACACCATCAAGTCTTCCCAATTCCATTCACAAGTGTCCAAAGTTATGTTTCATCTGCAACAGGTCCAATTCAACTCATCTCTTTTATTTTTAACACCATCAAATCTTCCTAATTCCACTCACACAAGTGTTCAAAGTTATCTTCCATCTGCAACAGGTCCAATCCAACTCATCTCTCTCATATATTCCAACACCATCAAATCTTCCCCATTCCATTAAAAACAGGGTTCATACAGCTGTGCTTCCTTAAAATTCAAGGAGGTTTCAAGGAGAATTTTGGTGGATTCAAGGAGACTTAACGCACCCGCCTCGCCACCGATTTTCTCGAACTCGAGGGCATTTGTCGCAGTCTTGGACCTTTTCTTTAAATTTTTTTCGGGACAAAATCAAATTCAAGGAGGATTCAAGGAGATTTAGGCCAAAATTCAAAGAGTTTTCAAGGAGATTTTGGGGGAAAATCAAATTCAAGGATGTTTCAAGGAGCTCCTTGAAAATAAGGAGGCCGCGGGAACCCTGTTTTTCTTATTTCACCTATGCATTTACCCTCTGATGTTATTAGGTAACCAACAATGGAGGACACATTACCTGGGTCCAGCCTTGACCCCTTGGCTAGGGTAAAGGTTATGAGAATACTGATGTACACCAAGGTCATAAAGAGAGGGGAAATACTTGTGACATTTGTGACATCGATACGTCATCTCATTCTCATGAGTCTTCACATGGTCTAGAAACTGATCCAAGTCATGAAAAGACAGGCCACATTTCTTCATCATACACTTGTAAACCTGAGAAAATATTTTAGACAGTTATGTCAAATTGGTTGTTACAGTGGGTTCCATTTAATACATTGCATAATATGACATTCTGGTTAGTACGACATATTTTCAAAGACCTAATTTTTTTTCTTATTTATCCTTAATAAGAAATTATCACTTAATACAACATAAAGCTTTGCCGATTTGCTTAATTCAAAATCTCGATTCGATGAAAGTCAATGATTACAGGGCCATGGCAATTAAACAACTGATTTGAGTCGGGAACATTTGACCTCATTTGTATATATATCTAGATGCATCACAGTGTTCACAAATCTTCATAAGTCTATCCAGAAAATTTCATAGTTTTCTTGTGTCATTTAGAAGATAAGAATTTTTTTTTCCTTATCACAGTCACTTTCTTGTATGTCTTCTAAAAATGGTGGCTAAGGGTGTACATTAGTGTCTAAAATGGGTGGCAACGTAAGGGTGAAGAGATCTGTAGCTTAATGGACAACAGGTCTGAAATGTACACAGGTTTCATTGAGGTTGGAGTATTTGTCTGATTGCTGCAATCAATTTTCTTCTCCCAGGTAGACGAAAACACGGCTGCCTTTATTACCTGCTCATTCTTATGATCTACCAGATGTGTCTTCAGTTGGTAGTAGGTTTTAAATTTGGCTGGACAATATTGGCAGACATAGGAATTGTCCACTACCACCCTCATCTTGCGTCCACCTCCCCTCTTGTCTTGAAGGGCCATGGCAAACT
Organism: Goniobranchus kuniei; assembly: GCA_025770095.1. Taxonomy (NCBI): domain Eukaryota; kingdom Metazoa; phylum Mollusca; class Gastropoda; order Nudibranchia; family Chromodorididae; genus Goniobranchus; species Goniobranchus kuniei. The sequence continues at coordinate 515 of JAOYNN010004153.1, read as the reverse complement.
TTTGGGCACACATCTGGAAAGGACAGTAAAAGGATTTTCAGGCTATTATCATTGTATATGAACTGTAAAGCGCCTTGAGACTTAGTTGATGAGGCGTTATAGAAACATATATTCTTATCATTATTACTATTATTATTATTTTGACAAAAAGCCTTTAAGTTACCTACAATAATCTTTACAGGAGCCTTTCAATCCTATTAACAAGAAGCTTTTCCTTTCAATAGTAAGCATTCTTATTATTACAGGCTTGAACATCCCCATCAGCTGGGTTTTTTTTTTTTATATTTGCTTTTCTTTTTCATGCGCTTCGACAGAGATGTGTTGACAAGAAAGTCAAGATTGAAAATGTTAGATGTTTAGAAACATTTCCTGAATGCAAACCCAATTTCAGTACTTAAAACTTAAAAATGTATATTACACAGCATTAGCCAAGTGACTTGGATTTAAAAAATGCTCATCTTATTTACCCCTGCTCTACTGAGAACATGCTCTTTCAGGGGAAATAGTCCTGAACC
>JAOYNN010003931.1:0-13243 GCA_025770095.1 Goniobranchus kuniei | reverse complement strand
TCTCTCTCTCTCTCTCTCTCTCTCTCTCTCTCTCTCTCTCTCTCTCTGTCTCCCTCTCTATCTCTCTCTCTCTCTCTCCCTCTCCCCCTCCCCCTCCATTCCATCCTCTTATAGAGACATTCACATAAAGGTAAAACAAAAGCATCACTAATATTCCTGAACACATTTTATTCAATTCAAATATGTGTACAATTTTTTCTCACCCTAGTACAGTGGTCTCCTATTAACATCCACATCCTTGGGAGACTGAGAAATGTGGATGTTAGCCGGATATGGATGAAAGGTAGAGAGCAGTTGATGAGAGATGAATCACTACGAACACCAACAAAATTGCCAATAAAAACAAACAAACAATGCCTATGTACCTAAGACATTGTAGGGGCTCAACCACAGAATGCGCAATTCTAAGGAAAAGACGAGGCCAATATTATTGTGAGATCTGAGCAGAGTAAACTTTTTTGAATTATTTGTCAATCATTGTATGGCCCAATAAAATTTGGTTATGACCAATGTGCAATGAAATGAACAAGCATCGACGCTCTATTTAACATGCAGTGGGTGGGCGAGGCTGGACGAGGGTCTTGCCGGTGTCATTGCTTACCTGTTGTCTGTATGAATGGTGACAAAGGTTTTCTTTTGTTATAGACGACGAGGTTAGCATTATCAGGCTCTCGTTACTTTTTGAATTCTTTTTTTCCTTCAACACGGCTCCAAAAATGTAGATATTAGACGAAGTAGTGTGGATAATGAGGATGTTAGAGGGGTAATTTTGAAAGAGAAAATTCAGTATCCTGTCAAATATGTGGATGTTAACCGGATGTGGATGTAAGATGGAGACCACTGTATATAAATGTGGATCATAATGCATTTTGTGACAGCTTGATGTGCTCTTTTCATTCACAGGCCATCCCCACTGATAAAGGCAAAGCTGCTGCAGTCATCAGGTCACTGGACAATGTGAGGGAAATTTGCTATTGTCATCTGTTCTTTAGTCTTTATATGAAAATGTCTTCAGCAGGCCTTTTTATTATTCAGTGGCATCCCAAAGAAGATGATGCTTATCAATTTTGATTTTTCTTGACTTATTTAAGGATGGGATACACCTGGAAATTGACCATTTAGTCAAATCACTGTTGTTCTTAGAAGGCATGGTGGAGGGAAAAAGAATGCATGGAAGACATCGAAGAAGGTGGACGCAGGATGTCACAGAATGAATGTGCAGCACGGTCACAGAATGGGAAGAATGGCGAAAGACAAATTTGTATCAGAGGACAGTGAGCAAGGCCACGTCAGGATGGATAGGCCATTAAGAGAGAGAGAGAGGGTCAAACCACACTATAAAAGGGAGTTGGATATGGGTTCATCGTACATAGTAAACATCAGAACATCTTGTTTATATGTTAAGATTTATTTTTTTTAATATAGAAAAGTGCCATTTGACGGATGGGAGGAGGGAGGGTATGGATTCTTTTCAAAGAAGTAGATGGATTGGAATCAAAATGTCTTAAAGATGTAAAGCGATCATCATGAAATTTTTCACCAATTAATTATTTTATTCAATTCAATTCAATTCAAAGAACTTTATTAATCCATTAAAATTGGAAATTATCATTGTACATCACAGGCTCTTGAAGGATAAAAAAAAAAAATGTGATCAAAATACTGAACTAGGAGTTTTTGTAGTGTAAGGGACAAAATAACCTGGTAGAGCGTCCGCCTCGGAATCGGGAGGTCGCAGGTTCAAACCCCAGTCAAGTCACATCTGAGACTTTAAAATTGGCAGTTTAGTCACTGTCTCACTTGGCAATCATTATGAGAACAGTTCTAAGGCTGGTCAGCCCGATGTCATTATACTGTGACTGGATGTGACCTTCCAATTGTGCTTATACCTTATGGCTCATGTGTGGAAGCACATTAACATTTTAAAATAGCACTGTTGCTGAGATAAACTTCCATGTTGAAAAGTGACGCTAAATCCACAATATAGTGAATAGTTATTGAATGGGTGAGCATCAAGGACTTCCACAATTGTTTGCTTGGCCGCTAGCTCATGATTGCAGGTCCTCATTTTATTGATGTTGTGAGCTTGGGTATGACGTTTTATCCCTGAATCCCCATTCAACCCAGTTGTGAGTGAGCACTGGTTAATAATTTGGGGAGCAGGGTGCTACAGTGGGGGCAGCTAACAATTACTAAGTATTATAATTTTTCTTATACAGTTGTTTGGTTTTGCTCTTACCTTGATTTATCTTCAAGCCATTCATATTTATAAATGTACATGATGTTGTATTTCTTTTCCTTTCAGTTGCTCAGTTCATCCAAGAAAGAGGCATTCGCAGCAAAGGTCTTCTCAGCTACTTACAGATCTTGTCCCATCCTAAGAATTCTTATAGCCAAGCAGGTAGGGGCAAAGAGCTCAACATGTGTTTACCTTCACCAAAATTTCTACCTTTTAGCAATTTCATTTTGTCTGCCAACTGAAGTTATAAGGGCTGCTAACCTTAACTCTTTGACCACCATATTTTTTTTTCTTGGTTTAGACCAAATTTTATTTTTAGTGAGAGTTGACTGAGATGGGTGAGTATAGGAAAAAATACTCCAAACAGAATGCAGAAGGGGTCTGTGATACGATTGATCAATGTTAACAAACCGTTCCTTCTCTCTACTAGATGTTTTGTCATGTAGGTTGGGTAAAAAGTAGGAAGGCGCAGGCAGTGAAACAAACATTAGTCAAAACTTACTGAGCCGATATATCGGCTTACGATACGAAAGTAAAGTCCTCATTACAGTAGTCAAAAAATTAAGTTAGTCAAGGGGATAGATAAGGTAGGGGAGGAGCAGGAGATTCAGTTTAATCGGTGGTGGGTGGCTTAGAGTGGAAAATTTACACTGATTTACAATAATGATTTTTTTAAAACTTGCCTGTCTCAATTGGTATCTCACAAATTCTTTGTTTTCCAGCCTGATCTACATACAGAGTTGTTTTCTGTCATGGAAAAACTCAACTCTTTGGGCCAAGGGAAGAAATCTATGTTAATGTCCATTATCACCCAGTTTCTAGCATCTCATTCGGCGTCTGTTGGACGCCATACCAAAAAGACAGATCCAGCAGATACTATTTTGGAGAAAATTGGCAAAGGAAAAAAGATTGATTCCAGATCCCTGAAAGAAGGTTAGGATCTTGTTATAATGTGTTGATAAGTATGTATACATTTATAGAGCACCAAATCTCACAGTTCTTATTGCATATGAATTTTACATTTTTACATAATATTTAGTCAGCTGTCTGGAAGTAACCATCCAGTGTTATTATTCTTTACTATCTTTTAGCACAATATTCTTGTAGGTGTTATCCATTTTTAGTTAAGTGTCATTGATATTAACTTACAAATCTTGTGACTATAGATTTTGGTAAAGATACTGTGGTCCAAAATAGATGAAGACATTTTTATACAAACTTCGGACTACTTTACATGTGTACACTCTATGCTTTTGTTAATCTTCTATGCACCAATGCCAATGCCAAACGATTTCCTATTGTATGTCATATACAAATGGCAATAAAGATTATTATCATTATTAAAGATTATTATTGTTATTATTATTATTATTATTATTATTATTATTATTATTATTATTATTATCATTATTATTATTCTCTTGTGTTAAAAATTGAAGAAGCCTTGGCTGCCAAACTCCTTGCAATGTCTTCTTCAAATTTTGTGAGCCAATGGCAGCAAGAAAAGGGTCAAACCCCTACAGAATCCTTGGTCTGAATAAGGAAGATTTTAAAAATCTTTATAGCTATTTTCTCGTTCATTATCAACTTGGTCAATGACATGTTATTTACAATTTTCTTTGAAGTTTCTGTTAACCAGATGTAAATTTGAAGTCATATGCTCTTGGATGAAGAAACATGCTCTCTAATGAGGCACATGCTCTCCTATGAAACATCATAAGCCTTCTTTAAGTACAGAAATAAGTTAATTCTCTCATTTGAGACATCTGTGAATTTACAGTCTCAAGATTGTGATTTACAGCAATAAGCTGTGAGAGATGATGTAAATATCTTCTGGATTGTTCTTAAAAACAACGTTAAATTTCTGCTAAGTACAAGCATTTTAGAGAATAGGATGCATATCATTAATTGAAATGATTATCTTATGACAACTTTTATCTGCCTCTTTTTAGGTCATATTCTGCATTTTTTAAATAAAATTCATTTTAGGTCAAATTTTTAAAATAATTTGTCCTAGGCAATCAAAACATATACAGGATTTGGAAACTAGAAGAGTGTATGTCGACTCTGGGTGCTCTCTATATTATAAATCTTGATGATTATAGTTTTCATTCAGGAATTCCATGTAAATCTATACACATGGAGAAGGAGAGACCAGATCTATATGTGTGGTGGTCTGAGAAAAGCACGGAATTGTCGGCAAATCTTTTATCGAGATATAGGCCGATAAAGGTGATTTGGGCTTAAAAAGTCAATTTTGGGGTTTTGATGGCCATCAAAAACAAAAATTTTTCATCTTTCATCTCTGAAAATATCGAATTGGACAAGAATGTAGTTTTTATACAATTAATAATTTTTTGAAACTTGGTCAAATGCTGAACTTTTAATTTGTTAAACGACAAAGCGTCAAAAAATTGTCAAAGCCATGTCCATTTTCCATCACCGATTTTGTCATCAAACATCAGCAAGAACATCGTCATGTCACATACCAAACGAAAGGTAACAGCTTTGGCTTTCTTCTCGTATGCTTCAAATATTCATACACTCTCCCCAGCACAAATGGGCATTGAAAGCTAAACAAAATATTTCACATTCCTATCTTCATTCTCAGCTAGAATTCTGCGTTTTTTACAAACTGCAAACATTGATCTGAAAGTTTTACATTTTAAAAAAAAATTCAAATCTTTGATAACCTATAAAAAGACTCTGTAATGTTTTGTTTGGTCAAAACAACACATTCCTCAGTTCCATGTCCATTGAGTCAGTCGCTGTTGAAATGGCTGCCCCCATGGCAGGTGAACTGAATGCCGGCTTCTTGAATAAAAATCTTAATTGATAAAGCAACCAGTAGATGGCGTCGGTGACTATTTTGCAGATAGTAAACTATCAGGAGATTTTTCTGATACATCAGTTTAATATTATCATCATTTTATCCTTGAACATTGATTGATGCCAAGCGTAGATTAGCCAAGCAAAATGTAAACCAAATCAGCTGATCGTAGATCATGAATCGATCTAGACTAGATCTCTAGATTAGAACTATGTCTGTAGGTCTACAAAATCTGTGCCTACACCTAAATCTTGATATGTAACTGCATAATGGGCCTTAAGTCTAGAGTCTTGTGCCAACGAAGTCAAAATGTAGATCTAATTTGTATTAGATTATAGATTCTAGATCTTAGATCTAGATTCTAGATCTCTAGATCTAGATAAATTTAGGTTCGACTCGACTAAATCATGTCATAATCATAGAAGAGGAGGTTTGGAGTAGAGATGGGAAGGTCGATCTCTTTTCAGATTTAGATCAGTGATTACAACAATAATAGAAAGTATGATGCTGTAGAGAAGAATGGTAGGCTGAAATGCTTATATTTTCTTCAATGCTTCCCTAGCATACTTGACATTTCAGCCTATGCCATCTTTAACCCGCGCCACCGCCGAAGGGTCACTTATTGACTGATAACTCGGTTCTTAATGCGATCTGTACCGCAAGCTACTAAATATGCTTCCTCAAACCTATCTTGCACAAAATTCTAGAATATGAACTTTGCAACTATTGCAATTTTGCTATAAAGGCTTTGTTTGTTGGTTAGGGTTATAAAAATTATAAAAATCGAAAAGTCACACAAAGCACCGATCAGGTATTGACTAATAACTCGACTCTTAATGCGATCTATACCCCAAGCTGCTAAATATGCTTCATGAAACCTATCTTGCATAAAATCCCAGAATATGAACTTTGCAGCTATAGTAGTTTTGCTGTAAAAGCCTTCTTTGGTGGCTAGGGTTATAATATTATACAAATCGAAAAGTCACAGAAACCACCGATCGGCTCAATTGACCCGAACATTGTTATGTCCACTAATCTGGAATAGATACTCCATAATCAGTCCTAGACTATTGTATTAAATACATTGTCGATTCTGATTACCTAGTAATCAATATTGATAATTTCTTTCTAATTCTCATGACCACACTAACATTTTTTTACCTCTTTGTACTGGTGAACCATCATCTCTGTTGAAAGTTTTTCTGCCACATCAACTGACGATTGAACAAAAAGAATTTGTATGATATGGTAGTATGGTAATACATCTAGATCTATCCGTAATAGATCTAGATCTATTCTATTGCGGTGCTTTTGTAGGCCTATGTCATGTTTTAGCCCAAACTCTACAACATCAAGGACCGACTTGAACTGGCGCAGGTCCAACTGTTATCCCCGTTCAGATGCAATAATTTCACCATCGCCATAGGCCTATAGGACCTGCGCTAAGCCATCATATAGGCCCTAAGTAGTCTCAGGGCCAGCGGCACGGTGCAGTGTATTGCAATAAACACCATGGACTTGGCTAATGGACACCTTTACACACATTCACATGTATTCGAGCCATCAGTATTCGAGTACCCGGTTGTACTAATTCTTGGGTCAAAAGTGACCCGATCGGTGCTCCGTGTTACAGTTTGGCATTGAGGCGGCGCGGGTTAAAGACTGTTTTCTCAGTTTTGATGGTTGTTTGCATGGCAATTGTCAAAAATTCATTTTTAAAAGGTTATAGAAATACTACATAAAATTTAAAATCGGCTGCAGCAGATTTTGCAGTTACAGAAACAATCAAAACGTGAAAAGGTGATTTAGAGACAATTCGTTGCTTTTCCCAGACCACCACACATTTATAGAGATAATATTATGAGTATGAGCAAATGACAGTTAAAAAAAATTAATCTATACTTACGTGTTGTTAGACCACTTTTTTAACAAATAAAATAGTTCATATTGATGAGGAAAATTACATTGACAGATTTGAAACAAGTGAGAGATCCTCGCAAGTTAGAAATGGTGTTTCATAAAATGATGGAAGTCTTTGTGGCAAAGAAGCACTTCAAAGAAGGAACCAAAATTGCTTGTGAGATGCTGGCTGAAGATGGCATGTGAGTGACATAAATTTCTTGTTTCTCTCCAAAGATTTTCACAAGGTTGTTTGTAGAATTGATTTTTTTTCCCCATGATATTTACAGAAGCAGTCCCTAAGTCATGTTTCTGTTGATTTTATCTGATGTACTGACAGGGACAGGAATTCTCTTGATTTTCTGCCTAATTTGACTTTTCTCCAAAATATTTTGTCTTTTTTTTGTAGCCCCCCAGCACACACACATACAAAAATATCCCTGGTGTCATGGAGGAATTGCACAGAAACCTGCATCTAACTAGATTTATTTTGTATTGCTGAAATTTTCAAAACCCTACGATGTATGTTGTATGTCATAGACAATTCTAATTCTATTATCTTAACCCCAGTAAAGCAAATGCCATTAAATTTGTCATGTCATAATGCACTCTGAGAAGGGCGCAAATAGTGAATCCAAGATGAGAGACAATGGGGACGCTTTGTCTTTGGGTCATTGACCCCGACCTACTTTAGAGGAAAATGGTTGTGCTCCATAAAAGGAAATTGACCGGAATTTATATTTTATTTAAAACTAGAAGAATAGCGAATGAGATTGCAAATCAATGTAAGTTCATACATAGTGTAGTGCTTTTGTTTTCAACCATCCAATGGGAGCTTGTGACCCAGGGTTGCACATATTTACGATGAAAGTAGATCATGAAGGCCTTCACATAGAATCACAGTTCTGGTAAAATCATAAGTCTTAGCAGGGTTAAGTCAGGGTGGATGATGAAACACTTATCACTACCATGAACCAAGATTATCATCCTTACTTGTTGGCAACAGAAACAGAGTGGCAATTCCCACTTGCTTGAAAACTAGATCTAGATCTATTTCCAATCACTCACTTCTGAATCTAATACTAATTCTACATTTCTATGTGGTATTCAGCACTACACTTCTTCTTGTCTTCATCACAAATTATCAATAATTTCTTTTACATTTTAACCTCTCATCCATTTTACACCAGAACGGTTGAGTTGGTCTTCACACACTTCATAATGGCACTATGACACAACTTTTATAGGCCATTTATAGGCCATTTTTACCTACATACATGCTGACATCATTTACCCTGACCCTATAATCCTCTTGATATTATAAGTTTGAAGAAGAAAATCATAGGTTGAGGGTAAAGGTAATTCAGTGGAAAACTTAATATATGGATTCATGTATGGTAAATGTAAATGGTTATTTATATAGCACCAGTATCCAGGCCATCCTAAATATCACTGGTTATCATATGCTAGGGTTAAACAAAACATCGCAGTATGACATGCAATTTCCGGGACAAGTATGAAGATTTTGAGATTTTTAAAATTGTTATAACAAGTCATGTACAAATTTTGCATATTCAAACAATGTAAATTGAAATCTTTCATTAAGATCTGATATGACGAAGTCGTACGCAAAGCTGCTAGTTGATTGGCTTTCACTGCTTGATCCGGAAATCATCAGTGCCAACCCTGAGCTTCAACAACAGCTCCTTTTTGCCCGTCAGTCTATCACACAAGGAGAAAAGAGTGACAGATGCCTGACGAGCCAAGCCCATCTTCTTGCTTTACTGACGCATCAAGCAAGTTGGCATACTCTGAAGAAATGCTTAGATGATTTGCTTCAGGCCAAGAAAGTTTTTAAGTGAGTGTTGAGTGAAAACTGTATTTTTAAGTACTTTTTAAAACCAATTTGTCTTTATTTCAAATACCGTATGGGTCATTTTTCAAAGAATTATCATACGGAAAAACCAGTTTTACTGAATGAAAGAAAAAGATGTCACTGTCCTCATGAAAGGATTGTCATCTCACATCCATTTCTCATGAAAATCTTTTGAATTTGAAAAGGAAGTGCTTTGTCGTGCTGCATGACTGCTTTTTTCCATATCAACAAGCAGCCCACATTTTTCATAGTTTTGATAGATTAAGAGCATTTGTTAATCACCACTTTGGTTTAGATTAAGCTTAATAAATGCCATCTCAGGAAATAAACCATATCAATCTCATTTGCAATGAAAAATGTCCCTACAGTTGACTCCGCTTAATCGCAGCACAACAGGAGCGGCGACATTATTGCGTTTGTGCAAAGTTGCGATTAACGAGAGCTCTTAACATCTCAAAAAAAAAATTGGTCATATTGACAATTTTTACATGCAATAAGTTCAGCAACTCTCCCTAGGTTTAATGGGCTCGGAACCATCATGATGTCTTGAAGCATGGTCTCATTAAAAAGCTTGGTTTTACTTTGGGGGGGGGTGGTCTTTCTTTTTTGTCACAAACTGCTCATCACTGGTCATCCTGTTCTTTCTTTAAGCTTGGATCCAACCGCTGTGCTTGATTTCATATGGGCCTGTGCTCACATTCCCAAGATTTGGCATGGACATGAGAAGAAAGCTCAGGAGGTAAGTTTAAAGTTTATTGTGGATGTGAGAAGAAGGCCCAAGAGGTCAAAGTTATCTGATAATTTGACCATTGATACATTGAGTTTCTTTCATCAACTCTCCTATCATAGAATTCAGGAATGGATTGAGAAAAACATCAGGCATTATATAACATATAAGTCATGTAGCTGGGATGCCTGGTTTGGCTTGGGTTTTAGGACAAGGTAAGTTTTGATGATCGCTGCCATGTTCAAAAGCCCAACCTAGCCAGGCATGCAAATATAATGATAAGAAAAGGTTAAAAAGATCAAATGTATCATGTTTACCAGCAAAGGTATTCCAAATATGCTGTCTTCAATCTACATGCAAAGATTTTTTCCCTCACGCTTTTACCGAAAGGAAGGCTTAGCTCTTTGTGTCACTGTGAAAATACAGGGTGTAGGCTAAATTTAGTCCCAGGACTTCATGGAGTAATACTCACAACAATTCACTAGACGTTTGTGTTTAGCGTTTAAGTATGGTTTTTGATGGGGTGTGCTTGTATGTGTGCGTTTATTTGTGTGTGAGCAAAGGAAATATATTAATGCCCTTCAGTCCGGAGACTAATGATATCAGTGAACTCCAAAGGATTGAATTTAACAGTAAAATGGGTTTTCTTCTTACATATATGATACAATACCATAAACTTGCGTTTCATGTTAAGGGTACTGCCAAAGTTTCATATGTTTTCATTGGGAAGTGTCTTGGAATATACTGTTTGCAAATTCGACCTTAGCTTTATTAGTAGTAAGATAAGCAGTTGATACTCAATACTCTCATTAGGCAAATTTATATTTGTACTCTAAAATATTCTCCACCTGTTGTTTTATATCCTTTTTGCTTTTTCTTATTTCACAGTTGGATGCTGCTGAAGATATTCTAGGGCTGTCAGGATCACAGCTCTGTTGTGTGGTGGACCTCATAACGGAAGAAGCAGCATCAATGGAGTTTTCAGGAAGTGTTGCTGCCTCAGAGAATGAGACAAAGCCTTTTATCCTTAACAGTCGGATAAACTTACTGTTGTTGTGCATATGTGAAGACATGGAGAGAGTTAATGTATGTGCAGAGCATTTGGAAGAAACGTTTTCTTCTTGCACTAGGTAAGGGTCATGATTGTTCTTTATTGGTGGGTTTTGGGGGATTTTTTTGCCTTGGTTTTGTGTGTCTGTATTTTTTGGGGGGTTTTTTCTTTTTCTTTTTTGTTTTTTGTGGGGTTTTTTGTTGTTGTTTTCGTGGGGATTTTTTGTGGGGAGGTGGGATTGTTTGTTTGGTTTTAATAGCATTGTCTAATTTTTTCTTGATTTCTTTTGTTTGTTTGTTGTATTTGTGTTGTTTTTGTTGTTTTTTTCCAGGGGGTGGGTAACAAGATTATTATTTTTTATGCCACACATTTCAATTTCCAAATAATTGATGAATAGAATTGCAACCATCTAATACACAAGTTGGTGTGTTGTGTTACATATAAATAGAAGAAATCAAAGTGGTCTGGCACATGTTCAAGTTCATCTGTCATCTTCTTTACTTTAACACATCTGTGATTCACAATGAGGTTTATCTCATTCACACTTGCATTTCATTATGAAGATGTGTTGAATCCATGTATTGTGAGTTTCGTTCTCTAAACGTACAAGTCCATATCTGGAGTATTAGAAATGTAAATTTAAAATGACCAAAGAAAGAAAAACAGATGCAATTATCTTGTGAGTTTTGAGCACTTCGCATTTTGAGTCACAGAATTAGAGAGTGACGGCGAAAGTATTATAAAGAATCCTCAGATCTCATATTGATAATAATTAGTGGATTTGATTGGAAAGACGGGAGTTTCTTTCAATTGATATATGAAGGAGAAAGTTCTTCCAAAACAAGAAAGGAAACTAAAGAAGCATAGTAGATATTTGAACACATGCTTGCCGTAGATAGTCATCTTGATTTTGTTATAAGGACTAGGTCTACTTTCTTTCTTAGTTACTTACTTAAGGCCGTTGGGTCACCTAGTCATCCGACTTTGCAGCCCCAGCAGCCTTCTAGATCAACTAGTAAAGAAATTATAAATTGCTATGGATTATATGATGATTTGAGAGCATAAATGGCTTACATAAATTACGATTAATGGTCAAACATAATAAAATTTTGAGTGCAAACAGATAAAAGGAAGAATTAGGCAAAACTTAGAAAATATTGGTTGAAACAGTTGGTGAGTGGGGCTGGAAAGAGTAGGAAAGAAAGAAACAATAAAAAAGAAACTGAACTTCATTGTTGTTTGGTAGATGCTGATTGTGTAAATTTGCTCTCATAATGTTATACAATGCGACATGGCATATTTGATTTGATTCATTGTTGTTGGGTTTTTTTATTATCTTTTACAGCAAGAAGAAAGAATCCGTGGCCAACCTTGCTGTCCAGATGTATTTGCATTTCCCATACATTCAGTCTTTTCTGTCCGATTCTTCATCTCTACTAGATCAGCTTTTCAGATCTTCACACCTCATGTCACAGGTAGAGAGAATTAAGTACAACGAAGCAAAATAATAATTAAAACATATACACCCCAAAATGCAATATATCGTTGTGCCCGTGCACTTTTTTGGGTAAGTGAACAATTGGCCATTTATGGTTTTTCGTCTATTCTTATGTAAAATTTTATCGCACGTCCGATGGTGGTGTCTCTCATTAGCTACACCAAACTGTTTTACAGTATCTGAAGGAAATCAAAATGTGTATAAAGTTGTCTCGAGACGGCACTTGACTATTATAATAAGAAATGAATTGATTGACTTTGAAGAAAGATGTTTACTTTTTTGGCTCTCTTGTAAAATTGTGAAAAACCACTACGCAAAAAGTACATGGGCACGACGATATGTACTATTTGATATTAAGAATTAGAATTGAATAGAATAGAATCGTACATACGTATTTATATAGTGCCAAATTCCACCCAGTGGTGCTCTTAAACATGATTATTACATTCATCAAGGTATATGATAAAGCATGTGATAAGTTTATATAAAAATCTTACAATATTGTTACATATACATTATAAATATAATGTTAACAACTACCAGAAGTTTAAGAAAAACACAGGAAAACAACAACAACAACAAACAAACACAAGGCAAGGATGCTGACCAACAGTAACAGCAAACACTGCCTATAGCACTTGGTCACAGATATACTCACTCACTCACTCATCCCTTGACTCTCATCGTTGGGGTGCCATGGCAGATGTTTTGGCAGTCAGTTGCCACCAGGCCTCACAATCCTCAGCTCTGCGGATTAGATCTGCGTGGGGGATGCCAGTCCGTTCTTTGATGTTGTCGTTTTAGGATTTTCTTGGGCGACCTCTTCTACTTCCTCCTTCTAAAGTTCCATGGGAGATGACCTTTGTTAGGGACTGATGTCTACAAACCAGCTCAGTTTTCGACGGTGGATGGTTACTAATAGGGCTTCATGCTTGCCTGTTTGGGTGGTGATCTGCGGTCGTACATATTCATTTGTCTTGTGTTCTCGGTATGAGATACCCAGCAGTTTCCTTTAGCATGTAAGCTCAAAAGCCTCAATCTTCCTTTCTGTGTCCGCTGTTAGAGTCCAAGTCTCACACCCATACAGAAAGATAGACAATACTACTGCTTTGTACAATCTGAC
>JAOYNN010003820.1:0-13243 GCA_025770095.1 Goniobranchus kuniei | reverse complement strand
ATTAGTATTATTATTATTATTATTATTATTATTATTATTATCATTATTATTATTAGCATTATTGTTATTATTATCAATAATATGGTTATTGTTCTTTCTTTTTCGTCTTTTTCTTCTTTTTCTTTTTCTTTTTCTTGATGGATGAGGTCTGGCTCTCATCAACTTCATGCGTACAAACAATCACTGGCAATATTATGTCGAAAGCTTTAGTCTCACCAGGCTAGTTCAACTGCCAACACGTGTCTCTCGGTGTTCAACTCTTATTGAGCATATTTACACAAATTGCGCAGGAAGGTAGAATCAGTCTTTGTACCTAAATACCCTTTCATCGACCATTATCCTGTATGCTGCTCGTGGAACTCAAAAAAATGTCAAAGATATTAAACGCAAGCATATTTCTATTACTTTTAGATAGTATAAAACCTTTAAACGTAACATCTTTCTTCGGCGTCTTTTTAACGCTCATTCAATTTGATTTACCAACACACAAATCCTGATGATTGCTTGGACATCTTTCTCAACATATTCCTATCTCATGCTCCAGCAAAAACAAAGCGAGTAAGAAATGACAACAAACCACCGTGGTTAACGAAAGAGATTCTCGATGCTATGCCCAAGCGTGACAACTGAAAAGCGGAACATCAAATGGAAGAGTACAAGACACTCAGAAATAAAGTGAAAGGGCTAATTCGTAATGCGAAAAATAAAGAACATAGAGATACTAATAGGAAACAGAAAAGACTCTTCGTCTCTGTGGCAGGCAATAAAGCACGCGAATCATCCTAAGAATCTTCCCAGTCCATTCAGCACTCTAACACCTGACGATTTCAATAATCATTTTGTGAACACGGGGTCAAACCTTACTTCGCATCTGTTGAATTCTGAACCTGATGTAACAATAACTAACTGAATTTTATTCAGCAAAAGTGACAAAGGATCATTGTTAATTCTCCATACCCTTAATATCAGTGACTGAAGTCTACTCATTAATAATGTCTCTTAAACCAAGCAACTCTGCGGGTATTGACGGTATTAATTCAAGAGTATTAAAAATCGCTGCATCGTGCGTGACTGAATATCTGACTTACATCTACAACTTATGTATACCCAAAGGGATTTTCCCTGTCAAACTGAAGCAAGCCCGAGTCATGCCTCTACTAAAACAAATGGGGTTAAAGGTATAGGAAGCAACTACCGGACAATCTCCATACTCTCTGTAATCTCTAAACCTTTAGAACATCATTGCCATACTCACTTGTGTCGTTATCTTGAAACCCATAATCTTATTCAACCGAACCAATCTGGTGTCCGTCTTAAGTACTCCTGTGAATCTGCTCTTTTGAAACTTGCCCATCAGTGGTTTCATTCTATGAATGAAAGTAAAATGATTTTCGTGGACTTCTCGTTAACCATGCTGTCCTTCTTTAGAAGTTGTCTGTCTACGGGCTGTCTCCAATATCTCTGTCTTTTTTAAATTCATATCTATCGCAGAGAACAAAGCAGGTTAATATAACTAATAACATTTCACAACCTCTTCCAATCGAGCTTGGTGTCCCACAAGGCTCTATATTGGGACCTCTATTATTTATTCTCTTCATCAATGACCTACCTTTAAACTAAGGTAATTCTGAATGTGCCAACGACACGACAATAAGCAGGTCTGCTCCTAGCCTTCGACAAACCAACTTAGATCTAAATAAAAGACTATCAAATCTATATCAGTGGTGTCTTGATAACAGAATGGTTTTAAATGCTTCAAAAACTAAATACATGCTTATAGCTAAGAGACAAAAACGACAAAGCTCCAACGGCTCCCTAAATTTAGCGATAAACAGAAGTGTCTAGTCACAGAACACTTGGCATGATAATCGATAACAATCTCCTACGGAACCCCCATATCACCTGTGTAAAAACGTATCATCGAAATTTGTTCTTCTCAATAAAATTTTTTTTTAAAAATCGTGAACATAACATGCCGAAAATTGTTCTACTTTGCCTATATTCAATCAATGCTTCAGTATCAAATCTTGACCTTCTGTTTGCTGTCCAAAAGAGAGTTGTAAAAACCATTGCTTTACAACCACCAGTCAGCAGTGATGACATATTCAATTTCCTACGACTTATGCCTCTACATAAACTTCTTCTTTTTAGCCGTCTCATCACTACGCATTCTATCATAAATAAGAAAGCACCGGATTATCTAGGTCCAATTTTACAGTATAAAAACTCTCCATACGGCCTTTAGTCTTATAGTGGAGTCACTTCAATTTAATTGCAAAAGAATTTAAATCAGTTGCATTTGTTTGCTTTTACGATTCTATTTAACATATCCAAAAAGGAGTAAAATGTAACTTTCGCAATATGTCAAAAAAAAACCGTATAACCTTGCAAACTCATTTACCTACGCGCCATGCTAAATTTTCATAGAGCAATGCGGCTGGCGCAGTGATCCTCGTTCGTTTCTGCTGACTGATTGTAACTTAAACTAGATCTAGATCTAGATCTACCATTTAAAACGCATCACTGGTAACCAATGGCGACTATACGTGGACAGGCTGAAAGTGATCCTTCAACTTCATTAACTGGTGAGTAACTAACCTTTATCCCTATCATGGTTTATTTATATTCAACACTTATTGCAGAAATTCTCCATAGAGGTTTTCTGCTTATTGTATAGATAACGACATTACATCATGAAAACCCAGTTTGTTTATGAATACCTAAAATAACCACATTTCCTTCGTTGACGCTGTAGCGCAGTGAGCAAGTCGGTCGACTGCCAGCTACAAATACCTGGGTTCGAATCATGGTCACCTCTTTTTATTTAAATTTTGATTCTGGCACCTCGGTTTTGTTTATTATAAGGGTAAGGCGTGGATTTTTAAAAAAAAAAAATGCGTACTATTGTAGTAGTAACTTAATCATTTTAACTGTTATGAAGGACAACCCATATTTCTGGCTGTCAATGGTGCCCTTGTTGCTCCTGATGGTGTGTTGGCGGTGCTTTTGTTTCCGTATTGTATTTTGTTCCCTGTCTATCTTCGTCATCATCATCATCATCATCATCATCATCATCCTATTATTATTATTATTATTATTATTATTATTATTATTATTATTATTATTATTATTATTTCAGGACAACGGAAACTCCTCGGAAACGTGAAACTCAGCAAACTTATATGTGACAATACGAATGTAATGAGGATACAACCAGATGTGTTTCGACCAATCAGTGACACGTAAGTATGAAATGATAACCAAGTGGTGGTCAGGAATATGTAACTGATGATATGCAGTTTTTGTCCTAACAGTTTGCCAATGTCCTCAAGTGTCTTTTTGCAGCAATCATCTCTATTTCCTTTTTGTTTTTTAGCTTCGACTTCTTTACTTGCAGACATGTATTCCAAGGATACGTTTATATTGTAATGAAGTCTCAATTCTTCTTAATCATCTTTTTTTTTTTTTTTTAGGTCGCTAGATATACAAACTTGTCCCTCCATTTGCTTGTTTTAGAAGAGAATAAACTGTGATCACAATGTATGACATGCACACAATTTTTAATTTGTCCAAATCTATAGAATTTTATTGAACAATTTTTATGTGATTTTTAATGCTTATCTACAATATTCGCTATTTATTTGTAGTTTTGTTTGTTTGTTTATTTTTTGCTTTTTTTTACGTCTATAAGAATAATTTCTCATATGGATTATACAATATTCAGATGCTTTAACTGCGTTCTTATGAGCATGTCAGATGAATTACCCCAAGTGGGATAAATAAAGTTATCTGTATTCTGTATTCTGCTCACTTCCTACATCGTCAGCTAGGGGAAAGCCCTGGGTAGTTTTATGATAACGCTGACCCAGTCTCTGAGTCAGGTACCCCGTTAGGGGTAGTAACAATTGAGAAGTTGTGTGAAACTGTTAGATTTATGTCTGAGATATAATGTATTTTATTAAATTGTGTGTTATAGATTTAGAAAGAATAATTTAATTGATTATATTTTTCATCTTTAAAATTAATAGAAGGATTTGGTCTTAGGATAGTCAGCCTGGCAATCCAGTCTCAAGACATTGGAAAGTCAATTGTAGACACATAGTTCAAATAGCATTTCGATGGTTTGCATTCTGGCAACAAAAAGAATTAACAAACAGAAAGATGTTTTTTGTGTTTTGTTACCAAAGGCAGACAGCGTGAAGCGATCATAATATGATTTTTCTGCCAAATTTCGAAGAAGTCATTGACTTTGAACCATTGCTGAATTATCATTGTTTTCTATGTCATTCAATTACGGATCTCTACGGCCAGGACGTCATATACATTTGTTGAAGAGATAATATTCCGTTGTTCAAAAATTTATCAAGCGTCCATTGAGCGGACAGAAAGCAAAGTGGAAGCTGGACTTATTTTCCATCTCGGGCAACAAAGTACAACGTATCATATCTTAAAGGTTGAAGATTTTAAGAAGCAAGCTATCAATCAAATAACTTCAACTAGATTGTAAGCCTTAGCGAATGTTCACCATGCAAATTATAGTCGTTTTAACATATAATTTAATGAAATCTGGTAATAATATCGCCAATTGAATGAATACTGAGATATCAGATGATGTCAAGCTGAATTGCATAAGCATTAACATGACTATTTTCAATGAAGCGTCTTTGAAAAATAGTTGAAAAGGAAAAGAATGGCTAAGATGGATGTTTATATCATTTATAACATTCTGTCTTTCGCAAATAGTATTTGTAAACGCCAGTGCATTCAGAGCGCACATCAAAACGTTGACGCCAAAATGGAAGCCAAGAATACGTTTCACAAAACGCGCACCATAACGTGATACCAAACCGTAATGCCAAAAGTGGCACAGATGGCTCAATGGTTAAGTCGACCGCTTAGGATTGAGAGGTTCTGGGTTCTATTCCCACCAGAGACTATTTGTGCTTTCCCCTTAAGCAAAAAAATTGACCCTAATTGCTTCACTCGACTCAGGTGTTAAATGAGTACCTAGCAATAGGCTGGTATAGTTGCACAGAATATGTAGCTCTTTACTGTATACTCCCCAGGGGTATGCCTGCTGAGGGATAGAGTGTTGTAAAGCGTTTTGAGACTGTCCGTAGATCGGTGGAAATCCCTATGCAAATGCAATCTTTATCTTTTTAATTAAACGAAACGTACCGACATCTACGGACATCAAAAGGTGACGTTAAAAGCTTGACATTAAACAACCACCAAAACCTGAAAAAAGCAACAACAAAAAACAACCCACAAAATAAAACAAAACGAAAGCCGAAAAAAAAACAAACAGATAACCACTTAACAAATAATGACCACAAAATCCATTAAAATGTGACGATGAAATCGGTGCAAAACTAGACAATGTAATGTTAAACCAAAACCTTCTCACCAAACAAAAACCAAAGCGTGACACCAAACACAAGTAACAACAAAACATGACACCGAAACGATAAAAAGAATTTCAAGCATCAGCGTAGAGGATAAAATACATCAAAACTTTCTCAACTAAAGACATTTGTTCCGTTTGGAACCACATAACCCTTCTTTGACCAACAGATTAGAATTGAAAAAACATACAAACAAACAAACAACAAAAACAACAACAACAACAACAAACAGGAAATAGCTTCAGTCTGATTGAAAACAAAAACGACCCAAATTCAATTCAAGGCGCTTCCAGTATTTCTGATCACTAACTGCAACATTTAATGTGGATCAGTAAAGATGGCATTTATATAGCGCAGGTTCCACAGCGTAGCCATGCTCACGGCGCTTTACAATGACATTTTACTCCCCTGACCAACAGCAACAGAACATTTAGAACAAGACTTGGAGCCTGTTAGGCGCAACTACATTTTTTTCTGACAGAGACAGCGCTCTCTTAACGGCCAGATACTCATTCACACCTGAGTCGAGTGAGGTAAGTGAAGTAAAGTGCTTTATCCAAGGACACAACGCTGATGTCTTGCGGTAATGAGCTTCACTGCACTCTAGCGATGCTCGAATCCACACATTCACGTATGTTTGTACTGGCCATGGAGAATGTCTCTTGACTCTTGATTCGTGCCGAGATGTGATCACCACTTAGCGACCGACGCTGACGACAGTATGTCATGATGAAATGAAATGAAGTTTATTCAGAATATAAGGCTATTGGTGCACATTTCAAAGTACATAACAGTAATATCATACTCTACGACATCGGTGATAATGTCAGAGCGTAGTACTGAGGTTCGATCTAATTCTCATCAAAAATAAAATAAAAACATGGAATTAATTGTACCAGACATACGGCATAATGTGGTAGTTTGCCATTGATGTCCACGTCGACTTTACTTTTGTCAAGTCTAGAAAGACCCAGCTACCCATTTATACTGCTGAGTGAGCAGGGGGCCCCGAAAAAAAAATCCACTGCCCGGCTGGGTTCGAACTCGGGCCATCTCGCATGGCAGTCAGCTGAGCTACCGGGCCACCCATGTAATACAAGGTTTGATTGATTGATCATGGTTTATGCCCTGTACATGTGATATAAGGTGCTAAAATATCCAAATCGGTATAATGTTTATTCAAATGACATGTATCTCATTTTCCCGCAACAACGTTTTGCATCCCAATATTCTTCATAGTTTCTTTGGATTTGTTTAATAAGATGCATGTACCAAACATAACCAAAACCGCTGGATTGAAGCAACCTTTTAATATGCCATGCCCAGTTATGTCGACCTGGTTCGCAATGTCTGAACTGCTGCAGATAACATTTCTTCGTGAATCTTGTATTATCTAAATGTAACAATTTGCACCGATATTTTACTGCTCTTATTTTGTGTTCAACGTGAAGAGGCCAACGATTTAATTCACAAAGGAAAGTACTGTTTGCAGTTGTTTTTCCTAGACCCAGGTAAGCTTTACAAAATCGAATTTGAACTCTTTCTGAAAAATGGAAAAATGGTGAAAACAATATTGAAGTGGTCCCATATTATAATCACTTAGGTGTGTTATATTCTTCTCGTCTTCAGTGGCCTAGTTGTGTTGAAAATTATTCATTGAAGCATGTTGTATAGTGTGTTCTATCAGAAACCTTTTTAAGAAATGTCAAACGCTTGATGTCAAAACAGCTTTCAAAATATTCGACACCAAGATTAAACCAATTCTATTCTATGGGTCGAAATTTGGGGATATAAATCGTATGGTTGTGTTGAAAGTATGTCATGATAAATACTGTCAAAGGCTGTAGATAATTTATAACATGACATTGAAATGTCATGATATACCTCTGACGCCCTGGTGACTTGTGAATGTGGTATATTTTATGTCCGAACGGCCTTCATACTTTGGAAAAAGACAAATTCCCTTCCTTGAATTAACTTCATTAAAATTCACATAAAATCAAAAATTTTTAAAAAGAAAAATTATATTTTTTCCTTGAGGAAATTTCTTTCAAACGTGGATCAATGGTAATAATTTAAATAGTATAGAAATTTATATTAAACATATGCAGATATATTATGTATAGAGATACATTAGATAATGCACACACTCGCCACATACCCACATTCATTCGATATTAAAACAGTATAACTTGTTTTGCATAGCAATATTCAATGTAATCATAAAATGATTGGTGTGTAGCTAGAATACAGTGTAATCCTAGAGAGGAAGAGGAGAAAGCACGATTTTGTTTTGACTAAGGCTCCTGAACGAAGACGTTGAAAAATCACCTAAAGACACTAAAATTCCTAAAATGATTAACTTCATAGAACTGGCTATTTTTTACCCACAAATCAAACCGCTGGGTATTCACCTCGGAATTATACGAGTTGCACTCGATCGGCAAATGAGGTGCTGTTTATAGAATCTAGGCACAATCCAAGATTCTGAAGCGGGGATTCTTGTTCTAGAAATTGATATCCTTATATCTGATAAATTTCAAGATTTAGATCTAGATTCAAGGGCTTAGTTTAGCCTCGTGAGTTAGAATGCTAAAGCTGAAGATAGATTTAGAATCTGAATCTCAATCGATAGTCTAGGTCTAGATTTAGATCCAGAGCTAGACCCATCCAGAATCTAGTATAATAGATCCAGATCTGGATCTAATTAGGATAAAGCGATGGGAATATCTATTAGATATTACACCTGCTAGAATTATGCCATCCTTGTCGCCAACTGTTATGTTTCCAGATGGTTTATCTGCATGAGATGTTAAGTTTCCAGATGGTGTATCTGCATGAGATGTTAAATTTAGATGGGTTATTTGAATGAGATATTTAGTTTTCAAATGGGTTATCTGCATGAGATGTTAAGTTTTCAGATTGTTTATTTGAATGAACAAATGATTATGATCTAGAAACTAAAGCGAATTCATCTTTTAGAAACAGACAATTATGTGGAACCGTTTGTTTTTTTTAAATTAAGGTAGGACTAGGACGGAAGTTCGGTATAGAAAGGGACGGAAGTACAGCACATAAATGATTACGGTAAACATAAGAACATAGAAGGTAGGTAAATAAAATCACTATATAAACAAATGCAAATACATAATGGTGAACACATCTCAGCCCGAGTGGATAGTCAAGAGGCATTTACCATGGTCAGTACAAGAATGCTTGACCAGCGCGGGTACGAGCCTCGCAAGTGTGCGGTCAAGCTCATAACTGCAAGTCATCGGCCTGAAGTAAGGCACTTTACTCCGATTACCTCACTCGACTCAGTGGTGAGAATGAATACTTGTCCGTTAGAATAGTGCTGTCTTGTCCGAAGAAAGAAAATGTTTATGCGCCTAGTAGACTGAAGTCTTGTTCTTAATGTTCTGTGTTGCTATTGGTCAATTGAATGAAAGGTCATTGTAACGCACCGTGAGTATGGCTACGCCGTAGAACGTGAGCAATATAAATGCCGTCTTTACATTTTTTTTTCTACTTACATTTTATGAAAAAGGTAGAGAAAGATATAGCTAGTAGTTTAAAAGGATGTTTTCTTGAAGATTCTCAGATGAATATGTGATTTGTTTTATTTGACTTTTTTCCAGAAATGAACTGGTTGACTGCAAAGAACTTGATGGTTTGAACTTGGAATTTTGGGTAAGAGATTTGAAGGGAAAGTAAGACATGAAGAAAGTACCAGGAATAGAATGATAAGGAAAAGAGATTTAAAAAAGTACAAGAGATGTGGGAACAGCAAATGATGAATAAAGAACAAGGGATGAAAACAAGGACAAGGGATGAAAAAGTATATGATTGGAAAACAACAAGGGGTGAGAAAAGAACAAGAGATGAAAACAACTCTCCTTAAAATAAAAAAAGGAGAAAGATATATACAGAATGAGATAATAAATGAAAACAATCCTTAGAAATGAAAGAGAAAATAAGCCCACAAGATAAGGGCAAGGCAGGGCAGGGCAAGAAATGAGGAGAAAAATACGACAGGAGATAGAGAGAGAATGAGAAGAAATGACAAAAGAACAAGCTATGAGAAAAGGTGTGCTGAAGACAAACAGAGAGAAAGACAGACAAGAGCAACAGATGAAATAACTTGAACTATATCTCCAATAAAACTTTCAACATATATTGCGTTTTTGTTTTTGTTTTGTTTTGTTTTGTGATTTTGGTTTTTTTTTTGTTTTGGTTTTTTGTTTGTTTTTGGTTTGTTTGTTGTTGTTGTTTTTCGCATTCTTTTTCCATACAGGAGTAACAGATGAAATAACAACGTGAAGTAAATCTCCAATACAACTTTCAGCATATGTGTTTTTGTTTTTCTTTTGTTTTGTGGTTTGGTTTTTGTTGTTGTTTTTTGTTGGTTTTGTTGATGTCTTTGTTGTTGTTGTTGTTGTTGTTTTTTGGGGTTTGTTTTGTTTGTTTTGTTGTGTTGTTTGTT
Organism: Goniobranchus kuniei; assembly: GCA_025770095.1. Lineage (NCBI taxonomy): Eukaryota > Metazoa > Mollusca > Gastropoda > Nudibranchia > Chromodorididae > Goniobranchus > Goniobranchus kuniei. The sequence goes on along the minus strand of JAOYNN010003820.1, from coordinate 3,355 downwards.
TTGATGGGTTTTTGGGGGTTTTTTTTGTTTTTTGTTGTTGTTGTTTTTTTTTTGTTTTTTTAATTCTTTTTTCAGTGGCTGTTGTGGTTTTATCTTTTCTTTTCTTTTTAGTTGTTGTTAAATTTCTTTACTTGGTCCTCGTTTTATTTATTTATTTATTTATTTATTTTCTTTCTTTCTTTCTTTCTTTCATTCATCTTTTCTTTCTTTCTTCTTTAAGTTTTCATTAATTTTGTCAAGCACCAGAGATGGACACTCAGCGACTGTAGGCAATTAAGAAATTTTGAATGGATCACAAAAAAAAAACAACAAAAAAACAACAAAAATACTGGATAAAGTAAAAAGGATTTTTGCATTAATTTCCGAACGGCTGTTGTAACTTCAGGGACACATAAATCAATGATTTTATTTGATAAATGAGGATTATGTCTTACAATACTAATTCATTAATTTTATCAAACACCATGGCATGCACCCAGAGCTCTTTTAAATTAGGGGTGCGACGCAATTTAAATGTCCATTATTATTATTATCATTATTATTTATTTTTGTTTTATCATTATTATTATTATTGTTGTTGTTGTTGTTGTTGTTTTTTGTTGTTTTTTGTGTAGCCTTATTTTAGCTTTTCTTTCAATGTTTGTGCCAAAATATATAAAACTAAAACAAAACAGACAAACAAACAAGGAAACAAAAGAAAGAAAAGAAATAAACAAAGAAAACCAAAGAAAACAAACCGGTCAAAATAGAAGAGAAACATTATTAAAAGATTACACACATACAAACACACACAGAGACAAATAAAGAAACATATTTAACATCATAACAAAAAGCAACAACCCAAAAACACAACAAGAGAAGTTTAAAAATTACTCTATTGGATAGGCTTGGTCATACAGCAATGCGCCAAAGTAAAGCAACACTCATTCAATAGGCTCATGCTACTAAATTTCCATATCCGTTCAGTTTTAACTTGCTTTCAAATATTAAAATTAAAAACAAAATTAATTGATAAATATTATTTGTCTTGTTCGAGAATCTATTAATGTTTTTTAAACCCCCGCTCCCCCCCCCCTCCCGTGTACGAGGCCCGGGATTTAAAAAAACATAAAGAAAAGAAAGAAGAAGAAGAAAAAAAAAAACGAAGATTAACTAAATTTAGATACACGTTGACAACGATGAACCAGTCCTCATAGATGCAAAGTAGGGTTGCCAGACGTGGGACTTTTCGTCCCAAACTCTTCGACTTTGGCATTTTTAGAAAGTGTTTGGCATTCAACATTTTGTTTGGGAGTTAAGGATTTCTTCATTTTTTTTAATTGATTTTTCTTTTGGGTGGGGGATGGGGGGATTTTTTGAAAATCATTTTGGTTTTAAAATGGACAACTCGTTTTAGTATTTCTTTATAAAGTCATAATGCTTCTTTCTCACAATAAAAACTCTTTTCGCCATGATTTTAATTCCTCCATCCGCATGGATACTTGTAAGGATTTAGAAACCTAGGCCTAGGCCTAATTAAGGCTTAGCTTAATCACTAGGCTACAGATCAGGGGCCATCTACGATGAAGTTTTGTTAGCATCCGTCCTTGTCTTCCTTTCTGAACATTTGATGACCCAATGGTAATGATTATGAAACCAGTCTTTACACGTACAACATACATACATCTAGTTTTAGAGGTGGTTTCATACAAATTTGGAGGTTTTAACGTTTGGCATTTTTTGGACCTGTCTGGCATTTTTTCGAGGCTTATTTGGGGTGAAACACCTCTGAAAATCTGGCAACCCTGATGCAAAGCCGGTTAAGCTCGCTATGAAAAGAGTCGATCTTCAAAAAGAGTGCGGACCTGACAGTGTTGGCCCAAAGTACTTATTCAATATGTGCTTAATAGCTAAGTTCTATTTTATCCTACATTTAAAGTACTTTGTCTTTGTTGTATTGTGTAATTCCTAGTAATTGGAGGACGTCGTATATTGTCCAAATCCCAAAATGGAAATCGGTCACTAAAGTAGTGCGTCCCACCTAACGTGAAATCAGAAGTTTAATAGTACATATGTAGCAAATCCTGTGAAATTCAAATTTTAACATCCTATGTACGTGCCATTTAGTTATCTTTACGTATTTTTTTGTATAGCTTTTTGACAAAAACTAAAGAAACAATTCTCATAGAAGTATACATTTTAAGATACATCTTGGCAAAATCACATTTCAATTGGTTTATACTTATAGAAAGGTGTGTGCGTAGCCATTAATCATGAATGATTTTTTTTCTGCGTCACGATATCAATTCTGCCTCCCAATTTTTTTTTCAATCAAGCCATCTAATTTGGAAAACAAATAAGCCTCTGACGCTATAGCTTTACTGATAGAACAAAATGTAAAATTCTCAAAATGGAAACTAAACTTGAGAGCAGATCATTTCCATTTTTTGGCCCGACATCCTGGAACAACTTGCCTGTGAAGCTGAGGGAAGCGTGCTCGGTCAACATTTTTAAGCGAGACTTGAAGACATAATTTTTGTATGTTTTAAAAGAATCGTGTGATTTATTTTAAAATTTGCATGCATGTCTTCTGAATTCTATATTTGAATAGTTTTAAAATTGTAAAACGCATAGAACCTGTTCTAAAATGGGATTTTGCGCTTTACTCGCTGGTATGCCCAGCTTCGCTCGGGTTTTAGACAAGGTAAAATTGAATAATCACTGCCCTGTCCAAAGCCCAACCAAGCTAGCCACGCAAATATAATGATAAAAAAAAGTTGTGATAAAATAAAATTTGGTAAACTGTTGTATTTGTCGGACAGGGCAGTAGACAATTGTAAAGTACTAATAAGTAAACACGGTTACACACCGGATATGAACGCTACACGTCGGTCACGGGAGTCTTACAAATAATTCTAATCTTGTCCTCTTCTTATACCTGATGAATTGAATTCCACCTTTTCTCTGCCTCTCCCACACACATATTTTTACACTGTGTAAGCAACACTTCTATGAACAGATACTGTCTATAGGCATTCCATTTGGAATAAAACATTATATATTATGAGTTCTAGATCATATGATTTCAATGGACCCAAATCATCGATGTTAAGTTAAAAATGAGTTTTCTTCTTACATATTTGATCCAACTGAAGATTTTATACCGTAAACCTACGTCTCATGTTATGGGTACTGGCAAAGTTTCGTATTTTTTCATTGGGTAGTGTCGGTAGAGTCTGAGAATATACTGTTCGCAAATTCGGCCTTATAAGCAGTAAGATTATTATTATTATAATTGCATTATTATTATTATTATTATTATTAGTAGTAGTAGTAGTAGTAGTAGTAGTAGTAGTAGTAGTAGTAGTAGTAGTAG
>JAOYNN010003709.1:0-13245 GCA_025770095.1 Goniobranchus kuniei | reverse complement strand
TCTACAGCTATGAATAAACTAGGATGGATCCCCCTCGAAGAACAAAGGGCTAGAATTAAGTCTACAACACTCTTCAACAGGATAAATAACCTAATCGACATACCAATTAATATGTACCAAATCAACAACCATAACATTTGTACTAGACAAGACAGAGGGCAAAGCTATAGAGTATCACATTCAAATCTAAATTGCCACCTGAATTCCTTCTTCCTCAGCTCATTTCGACTGTGGAATAGAATGCCTGATTCTATCAGATGCTGAAGAGACGTGGACTCTTTCAAAGAGTCTCTCTGCCAGATTACCCTGAAGTCAAGCTACTAGTCATCATAGGCTTGAACTCACCTTTCTTTTCATGCGCCTAGACAGTTATACTCAGTTTTACTGAGTCAGTCAGATTATTTGAAGAAGAAGAAGAAGAAGAAGAAGATATCTACCTCAGGACATTGGTTGTCAGACAGGAAAATATCATTCTCGCACAAGTATAACTACATCAGATGAGACAGGACCGTGATGAACCTGTAAGAGCATTTTCTGCCCACCTCAAGGGACAAGCTGGGGTCTGCAATTTCAAGACTGATTGTCAGTGTGGGTCAAAGGTAGACTATAGCAACATTATGAACAGAGATGCCCTTATTCAAGGCATAGAAGATGAGATTTGTTTGGACATACTCGGCAGCTCAACACAAGAATTATCCCTTGAGGAGACCATAAAACTAGCGGAGGCCAAGGAAAGTAGCAAAAACTCTGCTGATGACCTTGTCAACAGTTATCCGGCACTAACTATGGCTGCTGCCACAGGCTCTTACAGACAGCTAGAAAAAGGATGCATACAAGGCAAAGTCGACAACAAACCCACTCCAAAACTTTGTGGATACTGTGGTAAGCCAGGCCATGACATAACAAACAAGAACACATCAACAAGTGCCCCGCATATAACCAAACCTGCTCTAAATGTGGCATTTTACATCACAATGAAGGAAGATGTCAAGGCAGGGCTAGATGACGATATCAGTCTTGGAGTGCTGGAACCAGTCCCTGTGGGAACACCCATCACATGGTGCCATTGAATGGTAGTATGCCCCAAGAAATCAGGAAAACCACGTCCAACAGTCGACCTACGAGACCTGAATCACCATGCTACCAGAGAAACACATCACAATCCCCATTCCAACAGGCACGCTTAGTTCCCCCAAACACTTGCAAGACCATATTTGATGCTTGGATCAGATATCAGAGCATCCCTCTTGATGGAGACGACAGGCACCTAACTACATTCATCATCCCATGGGGCAGATACAGATACTGTGTTTGTCCTCAGGGCTACCTCGCTTCTGGAGATGCGTACAGCAGAAGTTTGACAAAATCGTTGCAGAGGTACCAACAAAACCAAAAGCATATAGACGACACACTAATGTGGTCCAGCTCCACTGAAGAAAGCTTCCATCAGGTGGTGGATTGACAAGAGATATGTGGACGAAATGGCATAATTTTGAATCCAGCAAAATTTGCATCCACCCAGACAATTGTCATGTTTGCTGGTTTCAAAATCAATCCTACAACTGTGAGACCCTGTCCCCAAGCATCAGGAACTTCCCCAACCCTAAAAAAATCACTGGCATTCGCTGTTGGTTTGGCCTCATCAATCAAGTGTCATATGCTTTCGCTTCACCTTGAAGATGAATCCATTTCGTAAACTCCTCAAACCAGGTACCAAGTTTGCATGGACCTATGAACTCGACAACTTGTTTGAGGAAACCAAAGAAGTAATCATCAATGAAATCCAAAAAGGATTTGAAATCTTTGAAAAGACCAAGCCAACTTGTCTTGCAACTGACTGGAGCAAAGATGGCATCAGATTCTGGCTGATCCAAAAACACTGCGACTGTTCATCACTGAAACCATTCTGCTATAGGAAAGGTTGGAAGATATCCCTTGTGGGGAGCCGATTTACATCAGGAGCAGAATCTTGCTATAAACCAATTGAGGGAGAAGCCCTCACTGTTGCTGATGCTTTAGATAAAGCCTGTCACTTTGTAACTGGCTGCCCCTACATATTGGCAATATCGTCTGGGAGATCCAGAGGTATGGGTTCTCTTTCTGGGTGTCGGGACAAGGTATCAGCTGCTGCATGTTGGACCCCAGGTATGTGGACCATATGGAAACAATAACGAAGTGTTTTCTCTTTCAAGTTTCAAAGGTGTGGATTTGGGATGTTTTCTAGCTGTCTGTCCCCGAGGACCTTTAGGAGGGGCTTATGATCCACTGCTATGATGAGGTTGGGGCAGCCAGTTACAAAGTGACAGGCTTTATCTAAAGCATCAGCAACAACGAGAGCACCTCCCCCTGAAGACTCTCAAAATGTTACCACAGCAATTCCTTGCTGCCATACGTGCTGATTTTGTGGACGGAGCACAAATCTGCTCAGAAACCTCGACTCCTTCCACATTAATCAAATCGGTTATCTGGGATGATCTTCATCTAGCCACAACAAGTGATCTATCCATGCTGAAACTATTGGAATTAATAGAAAATGGGTTCCCCCAATCAAAAAATGACCTGCCACCAGATCTTCGTTATTACCACCAATATCGTGACAACCTGGTCAGCTTTGATGGCGTGATCCTCTACAACGATCAAATTGTGCACACCAGGACGTCTCACAGATGTGTTCACGAGCAGACTCATCTTTCATTTGGCCTGGCATGACCTCAGCAATCTAAGACATGCAAACACACTGTCCCCCTTGCAACCACTCAGCTCCTCATCAACCCAGTGCCCCACCCACCCCACCCATTCAGCCAGCATATCCATTTCAGTGCATATGCGCAGACTACTTCCACTATGCCGGTAATAATTAGTGCCGTGCACGAGCCGATTATTTTAACCGATTAACCCAGCCAGCGGCCTGGATTGGTCGGTCGATCCAAAAACCTCAGCTCATTACCGGTAAACGATCTTTTGAATTTGGACTGTTTGGTCAAGCCGAGTTGGGTCTACAGTCCACAGCCTTACCATTTTTTATAGCCTGATAATATCATTGTCTTTCATCTCCCAGATCATCTCCACCCTCGCCTCAAGTTTGACATGCACTGCGTCGCTGTCTTGTCTTGTGTCATGCTGTTAACGATTCGGAAGGGGAGGGAGGGGTAGCAAGGTATGGCCTTGCTGTGATGAAGCAGTCTTGAAGTCTTTTCTCCCCCACATCTTCTTAGTTAGGTTAGTGATTACATCTCACTGTGTGCTGGATTTCACATTCCTTTCTGTTCGCATTCGATGACAAGTTGAGATTTTTGTTGGTTAATCGCCAACCAAACATGTCGGCTCTGCATCAAGTTGGTATGGGTTGATCCTGCCAGTCCCAACAGTCTTTCATTAATTTGGTCGATTAAAGCTCAAGCCGAAGACATCCCTTAACGGCCCACACTAGTAACAATTACCTTGTTATTGTGGACAGATACAGCAACTGGCTCATTGTAGAGAGAGCAGCTAGCGGATCATAAGGTTTAATTTCATGTCTAAGACATACATTCGCTACATATGGTATCAGTGACGAACTCTCATCAGATGGTGGACCTGAATTCATAGCCACAGCTACAAAAACATTCTTAAACAACTGGGGAGTCAACCATCATATCTCATCTCTTGCCTTCCCCCACAGTAAATTGCAGAGCGGTGTCAAGACTGTAAAATGCCTCATTGCAGAAAACACTGGAGTACAAGGTGACCTTGATACAGATTCCTTCCAACGTGCCAACACTCCTGATCGTGACACACACCTCTCACCAGCAATGTGTGTATTTGGTCGACCAGTCAGAGACTTCATTCCGATACACCCAAGAAAATATCAACCACAAAGACATGGCAAGAAACACTGGCTTCCAGAGAAGAAGCAGTACAAATTCACCATATGCGTGATGCTAAACACGTATCAGCCAATACACGCATACTGCCACCCTTAAGAGTTGGAGACTGTTCGTGTTCAAAATCAAACTGGCTCCAATTCCAACAAATGGGACAAAACTGGAATTGATGTGGAAGTAAGACAGTTTGACCAGTATGTCATTAAAATCAATGGCTCAGGTCGAGTCACTCTGCGTAACAGAAAATTCATTAGGAAATATATGCCAGTAATCTCAAGGGCCCCATTGGCCATGGTACCTGGAGCAGAAATTGTTTTACTTCAATAAACCAACACGACTATTCAGTAATACCCAACCACAACACCTCTGGGCCAACACAACAAATTGTACCATCATCACCAGTAACACCTCAGAAGCCCAGACCAGTCCGTTCAGCTGAGACCACAGAACCTGAGATAAAGACCCTGTGTAAATCAACAGAACCTGCACCTGATACTACCCCCGATCTGTCCATGGATGACCGTATCCTCCCAGGCATTACCCCATCTTCAAGCACACCGCAAACACTGAAAACAACTCCCAGTGGACCTCGCCCTAAGGGCTCTCAAACCTTTCAATAAACCTGGACTTAAGGAAGCCCTCCTACCGACCACACGTACAAGATTAAATCAAAACTCGTCTGACACCAGGGGAAACTAGACGAGTAGCTTACAATCTCTTTTGACTTTTTCTTTTCTTTTTTTTTTTTAAATTTGAATAAACACTTTCTTTAATTTGAACCTTACAGAAACATTGACAAAAAATCACAGTTACAATCACATTAACATTTTATTTGAACATTTAATTTTTTGTTTCATAAAACGCAAACTAGATCATACACTAGCTACGATGATTGTTTTGTTAAAATTTTAAGTGATTTCAAGCATTTGTTCTCATTTCTTCCTCCAAAGACTTAAAGGGGAGCCGTAGAGAATCATCATTTATTTGTGCCTATTGTTATTCATAAATATTTCTCTCTCATATTTGTCATTTGCTATCATTATCATTCCTTTTATGTTTTATCATCTACAGATAGCTTTTCCATCATTGTTTAGAGTTCAGGAGATCAAAATAAACTCAATGGTAGAACTAGAACCGATAACAAAAATTGTTCCAGAGTTATTTACTATCTATCTCTCCCCATCCCTCCTTCTCATCAACTCAGTATTATTCTGGGCTTTATCATTTTGAATTAAATTTGATTCCAAAAATCACTCTTTCAACATTAATTTCCTTATCAACTAAGAAGTGAGACATATAGATGGACAAATGTATCAACTGTCCCTTAATAATGGCCACTAATCAAAGAATGGTAAAACGCACCCAGAATTTGATGCAATTTAATTGAGAAATCAACAAAATTCACAAATATGAGAGCTATTTTTGCTTTTTGATTCTGTATATTTGACATTTGAGTTGGTAGTAAGCCTCTATTTGTCACGAAAACTGTTGTTACTCATTCAGATTTAAAATAGATGCATGCCAGTAAGGTACATTTGGTTTTGTCTCAAATACAAAAATACAGTAGTGATCGGCTATGTGCCAGGTCTGCAGGAAGCAGCAAAAACGGACACACAGCCGAAATGGACACTGAGGCGAAAATTGGTTTTCAGGAAGATAATCTTATTCATGGAAGATACACATACTAGCCAATCCTTAGTACTCCACATCTACACACATAAGAAAGAAAAGAAAGGAAAGAAAGGCATTTGCACATTTAATGGAAGATTTAATTGTTCTGTCCTTCCAAGACAATGTGAAAGCAACAAATTGAAACCAGGAAAGTGCAAGTCTCAGCACCACATTGTGTAACCAGCAATAAACTCCTCTCTAACTAGATCAAACCTAATCATAATGAAAAATGATTAACAACAAAATCCACCTTAATCCTTATCTGCACATCCAATCATGGTCACATGGTCACTTAGCACCAATCCGTTGAAAGAGACCTCAGCCAATCAGGCTATGACACCTGGACGATCAAACACGATGCACTCCAAGTTTTTTCAATCTCTTGAGGGTGTGGCAGAGAGGGAAGGGGCGTTTACTAAGGACAGACAAAAGGCGATCTGGCCAATTACGTAGGCCTGCAGTGTTTTAACACTCAGAGCACCAAAAAAGACACGCTCGCAAATCTTGCAATTCAATAAGGGGGTGAAGAAAGAAATGGGAGAGACAGCACTATGGACAGACTGGTTTAAATTACATAGGCCTGTAATGGCAAACAAAGAATCAACCAATAGAAACGGGTGAGAAGTAAATGGCTGCTGTCTCCACTGTGATGGTGCAATGGCCTACCAATAACATGCATTGGACACATTAGGTCCTCATTTCATTCCGTGTATTGAATGTCCCATTCATTCAATTTTATAATTGAATTTTGACGAATTAACAAGAAATTATTGTTGAGTAGGAGAGATTTTCGCTCGTCGAAACGGACACTTAGGTGAAATTCCTGATTTTGAACCAGCTACTTAGAGGTCTGTTTTTAAGTGACAAAAATTATGATTTGTACCAAAAGTGGCCACATTAGTGAAATGGACACATAGCTGGCGGACGCATGCCAATCATTACTAATGTACTTTTTTTTTTACTTACAAATCACTAATTTTAGCGTTTAGCTATCAAGTACGACTAGCCTGCCATTCTAGCCGTCCTTAACCCTCGTAAAGCTACAGCGTAATGTATTATGCTCGCCTTGGCAGCAACCGGAGAAGCGCGACGATGTAATATGACACAATCGAAACCACTGTACGCAAGAAGAGCGCCGGCGTAATATAACACACATAGGACACTGACCTTACTAAATGAAAAATTTTTATGTTCCAACCAAAGAAATTGATCCGGAAGTGGTGTTTATTCTAATTTAAAGAATTACCAATAAGGTTGCAAGTTATTTTTAACCTTTACCTTGGGTATCGGCTTTGTTATTGAGCATTGAAGTTTGAAGTGGGACTTCCTGAACCAGCAAGGCATGACGTGTCAATCGATGCCTTTTGTTCCATTCAGGTATGTTCACCTTTGTATGAAACTGACCTGGGTGAAGGCTGAATTATAATTTAAAGGTCAGCCAATATAATCAAAGCTTTGTTATTGAGTGTTGAAGTGGGGCTTAGCCAGCCAGCAACGCGTGTCTAGGCGTCTAGGCCTAGACGGGTCGCCTTCATTCGGCTCATTCAGCTGTTTTTCTTTGTGTGCGACAGTTGGATACTGATATTCACGTCACTCTGCGATGTGTTTTTATTCACTGCATTCTTTCATTATATCCCTTTGCATTTTTTCATTATTATATCCCTGTGAAATGGTGGTTTTAGACCTGAGTGACCCAATTACTCTGGCCCTGACCCAATTCATGATTACAAAATACGTCATCAGGCCATCCCACAACCTGATATCACTTCCGGTAAAATGGCGCGCCCCACCAGGGTTAATGCATCTTTTCTATACAAATTTTGCTATGCTATTTACAATTTATTCCATACTTTGTAAACATTTCTAAATATACCCCTATATGTGTCTGTGATATCATTTCTGTCTTGTCTCGTCTTAATAACTGTTCGGTACACACTGTGTAATTGCATTGGCAGTGGTTATGGCAGTGGCAGTGGTAGATATTATTATGAATACTCTGATGTGTATTTTCAATGTCAGCATCATCATTGAAGACGTCAGCATTCGCCATCGTTACCATCATTAAGTTTGGTATATTGCAGTGGGGTCGGTGGTGGTGGTGGTAGTTATCATTATTATTACTCCGATATGTATTTTCAATATCAGCATAATTGCCATCATCATGCGCCATATTCATTATCATTATTTTGTTTGATGATTTCCTGTTGAAGTTATTACTATCGGTAGATAGTTATTGTTATTATTGTATACCCAATCTGATGTTATTTATATTGCATATATCATGATTTGTATGACTTGCAAATTTTATCTTCAGGAATGTCTGTCTGTTAGTCTGTTTGCCTGTCTATCTGTCTGTCTGTCTGCATATGTATATATGATGTATGTACGTAGGCTATGTATAAATATGTATGTATGTATGTATGTATGTATGTGTGTATGTGGGTGGAAAGGATATGTGTGTGTTTGTATGTAGATATATGTATAGACATTGTTCTGATTTTTGTTGGGTTTTTTTTATTGTTTTTTATGTTGTTGTTGGTGGTGGTTTTGTTTTGTTTTTGTTTGTTTTGTTTTTGTTTTGTTATTTTCCCTTGTTTTAAAAATCTTTATTAAAAAAAAAAAAAAAAAAATTTTCTTATTTGCATTTTACTTTATCAAAATCTCATCAATGTACATTTCCTTTTTGGCCACTGTCCTTTGTCTGGCCCTTTGTAGTGTCTCTCAATGGAAAATAAATAAATTTAAAAAAAAAAAAAAAGGAAAGAAAAAAAAGCAGTGTAGTATTATTATGAGAATAAAGATGGAAAAAATGAACTGAATGACACGTCTTATCTTTTTTTTTTAAACTCTTTAAAAATGTTTTTGTACATGATCCTATTTTAACGATAAGATTCTATCTCAACAAAGAGTCCCTTAAAATTGACTTTCAAAAGTCTCATGAATTCCAGAAAGTCAGTGCAAGTGATTGTTGGGAAGCATAGTGTTGTATATTGATGATTGAGAGAAGCATATTGTGTCAATTTTAGTGAAGACAAGGTGGATATAAATTTCTCAATATCAAATGGAACAGTACTTTAGACAACACCCTGCTTACCAGATGCTGTTGAGAATGAAGAAGAGCTGAATGAATATGCAACCAAAGGGTAATACTCCTCCCATGATGATACCAGGCAAGGGACGAGTGTAGAGAGACTGGTCAGGAATCTGACGGGGGATCTGATTAGTGCGAACTGGATGTTCAATTGGCTAAAATAGAAAACGATAATAAAAACAATATAATGATAATACATCTTACTGCTGATCATGTAATAAACAAAAAGGGCTTTTCAAAAGGGGCCTTTCCAACATTTTGAGCACTAGTGATGGGAGCTGAATGGAAAAAACCCCAAAATGAGTAGATTATATGTCTCTGCATACCTATAATGTTCGCAGGTAAGTTAATTGTGTGCTGAATATGCGACATTAAAACTAAAAAGAACTGATTAGCTGCCATGATTATGTTTGGCATAGGCATTCAATGACAAGGTTACTAGGATCATTCTGTAAAATTGAATTTTCAATGACTCTGAAGGCAGATGTATTCATATATTACTTGAAATTGAAGAGCAAGTTTGATTTTTACAGTTATTGGTAGATCACTGAGAGCTTAAACATTACTTAGTGTGGAGACAACAATAATATAATAGGTGACTAATCTCACAAGCCTCTGGCTACATGTGGAAAGCATTATGTTTCACAAACTAGATCTGCATTACAACCTGCCGAAAGCGTCTACAGAGTTCTCATGATACTCACCCTCTTCCTGAATCCAAAATAGGCACCAACGAAAGTAAGGGGTACTGAGATACCTAACCAAAGTGCAAGGAGAGCCACAAGGGTAGAGAAGGGAATTGCAGCTGAACTTTGCTTTGCCCATAGAACCAAGTTAAGGATGAAGAAAATGCCAAATACAACACTGTGGGGAAAGATATAATAATAAAAATATGTGATATATATGCAAGCTAATTCGCCATAACAAAAATAAAAGCAGTCTTATCCACGTAAAAAAAACCCAAAACAACCAACAACAACAACATAAAAAAATAATCAAAACAACCCAACAAATTTTCTGGATAATCATTTACGATTGAACTATTTTAAAAAAAAAAAGTGTAGAAAAAATGAAAATCAATTTAGGCTACAGACTAAAGATTTGCAGAATCTGGGAAGAGTGGAAAACCCCCACACAGAATTAATTAATAAGATTTTCATAAAGTCTAAAAGGGTTGACAGTCAGCAAGAAGATTAGTAAGGTTCTGCTTAGTAAATGATGACAGAAAAGAGAGCTCCTCAATTAGTTCCAAAGTATTACATACAGTATAAAATGCCAATATGTAAGAGTAGCTGGGACTCCCGGCTACGCCCAGGTTTTAGGGCAGTGTAAATTCGAGTACCCACTGCAATATAAAAAAGCCTTATCCAGCCAGACATGCAAATTTAATGATAAAAAAAAAGTTACAACCCCAGGTAATCGTAATAGTTCTAGATCTAGATCTAAATCATGAAAAGGCTAGTATCTGAAATCAAGCTCTAGATTTAGGTATCAGGATAAATATCTGATACGCCTAGTTAGATTAGATTTTCAACATAGGAAGAAGGTTGCGGACAACAAATAATAAAAATCTAGATCTAGATCTAACTTAGAAGAATCTAGGAATCGATAGGATCTATCTATTTCAACTCTAAAATCTAGAATATCTAGATCTAGATCAAATTGTCCATAATTTTACCCCTACCCCGAAATCTACTATTTCCTACGAATCCTTAGTGATTCCGTACAACATAAGCCTACTAAAACGTAATAGATCTAGCTTCTAGGTGTAGACCATCTAGATCTAGATCAGATCAGGATTAATGTCTAAAATTTAGATTCGATGTTCGAACGTCGAGATCTAACTAAGAATCAAGATGGATACCTTTGAAATCTGAAATCTAGATCTAGATCTATAATCTTAATCTCGGCATAGATTGGATTTGATGTTAGCAGTGGGTAGACTATAGCCTACTAAGGCTACACCTTCCGCCTACTTCCTTTTCGGTGAAACAAAAACTGTGACCAGCATTCCACGACTCAATTTATTTTTCAAAGTAAATTTGTACACCTGATCGTCCAAAAAAAAATTAAAGCTTTCATGTCCTCCGGAACATTGCAACGTACCATTGTGCCAAGTATCAAGTTTGTACCTAAAGCATTGATGACGTGAAAAGCGATAATGATTTTGGTCTGTCCAGGATTATATAAGGAGATCAGAACGATGTGAGAGATGAATCAAACATACACACAATTTGAGATGAATCAAACATACACACAATTTCAGAAATTACGAAGATTCTGGTAGACAACAGAGGATATAGGTGAGTATTAAGAGCTTCGAGAGTACTTAAAACAGGAAACTCTAAATAGCACTTAACCAAATGTAAGGGAATTGAGATGCAATTTTCTGTTTGAGAAAATAGCAAATCTTGGTAAGTTGAATGAATGAAAACAAATTTAAAAGGTTAAAGTGCAAGATAATTAAACTCACCCAGGACACAAAAAGGCAGTCAAGATGACATTAGACTTCCATTTCTCACCTCCAAAAGCTGTGATTGTGATTCAGTTGGGAAAAAAAAGGGATATAAAATTTTCATGTACAATCCATTTACGATAAATGTCTTACAAAACAATTTCAATTTAGTCTTCTGTTTCATTTTAACACAGTGAGGATTGTTTTAAAATGGAACTTTGAACAAAATGTCAGTTTTTGTGTGCTGAATTATTGTCATGTCAAAAAACAATTATTTTTAGACTTATATTGAGTATAAACTAAGTTCAACTAAGTTGCAAATGACAATTGTCACTGTAAGTCTCTAAATGTGTAATTCAAAAATTGGGTCGTGACATTTTTGGCTTTTTTATTTACAAGACTGAGTGCCACCTCCTCTATAAATTGTCCCTGTAACTCTCTAAATGTTTGAGCCCATAGACATTTCACAATTATGGAGAAAGTTTTGGGGACTCTCATACTAGTCAAATAAAGCCAAAAACGTTGTTACCCAATTTCTGAATTATGCGTTTAGAAATTTACAGGGACAAACTGCCACAGCTATTTTTCTGAAAATATGATATGAACATACGAGGAAGCTCCTAATCAGTGGAAAAATCATAGCAATGTTGCCCAATCCTTCATAATAAATGGGTGTCTAAAGAAACCTCTAAGGAATACAAGACAGGACTGAGAAATGAAAAATATCAGTAAACAACAAAACTTGTAGTAGTAGGCGACATGCCTTGAGAAAACACATACTATGGTGACGGTGGAATCCATAAGGATAAAAATGTCAGTGTACACCATATAACACATGGAGAACTAGTACACAGAAAGAGGAATCAAAAGGACATGAGTTGCAGATGGTTAAAAACTGGCAATGTATTTGATGAGCCAAAATTTATATCACTGGTCACACATTTCCTACGATTTGTGGGTATGAAGATTATTGAAGTTGAGACTCAAAAAGTTTGCTGTGTCAAAAGTTAGAGGGCTGTAGACTTAGCCAAAGGACAATCAGATAAACCCTATCCATCACAGTTTGTCTGAAAAAAACAAACCAAAAACAAAAAATAAAAAAACAAAAAACAACGGCCTCCCTTAAAAAACAAAACAAAACCCAACCATACAAAAAATTACCCAGGGGATTTTACCCATTTGTACTAGGCATAAATTACAAACAATTTTACCCATCCAGTTCTTACTTTTATATATGCGAGATGAGGTGTAACCAGCAGGTGTGCCAAGGCATACATATAGGACCTGAGGATGGAGGTTAAAAGAAAATGATTTTTGCACAACAACATACACAAAAATGTTCTGCATTGAGTGCATTCCTTATACTAAAGTAATACATTTATAACTCCAATGCACAGTGACAAATCCTTATCTTGGTTCATCTGTCTTTCTGCTTATTCCCAATTACTCAGGTTTTAGCGACAGAAGGAAACTATTTTAATGAAATTTGCATCTTAAAAGGAACCTGGGGTATCTACTATTTACCAATCTTGCCTATGAAGAAAAATCAGTTTTCAATAATTGCTAGGCATTATTTGTAATATCAGCCAACTGTAGAAAACAGTTAATAAAACAGAAATTTGAGACAACAGGACTATAACATGCTTGTCTTTTATGTCTGCATAAAGAACAAAGTTCACAAAGGTAGCAAAATCAATGCTTAATGCACAATCCCCCTCTCTGCCATTTGCACAATCTATATTTGATTTGAAAATTATTAAATCAATTTATATTTGACAAAACAAAAGACTTTCAGCCTTGAGTGGGAAGTTATTTCAGCGTATTCCCACAGCAGTTCACATTTTACGGTATTCAGGTTAAGGGTGCTCTTCCTGAGTCAACCTAGCCTAGGGCTAATTAATTTAGCCCAGGGAGTAACTTTTCAGCCTACTTTTCTATTACTTTCAACTGTCAAGGGAGCTTTTACACATGCAACTTCCCACACTTAATGTACATCTCTGGTAGGATTTGAGTGTCAAACCATGGGTAAGGGAGCAGAAAATCTGGAAAAATGTAATTTTCTAGAAGCTGGCACACGCCCTGATTGAACCATTATACCTTTTGGCACCCATGGCACGACAATAATCATAGCAATGAATCACACCTGGTCTCTTATAGCAAACAGA
>JAOYNN010003598.1:0-13247 GCA_025770095.1 Goniobranchus kuniei | reverse complement strand
ACAGTGAGCTAAACTGGAAAGACCAAAATAATGTTGTCTGCAAAAAGGCAAGCTCAACACTGGCATTCTTGAGACGATACCTAACCAATTGCCCTAAATCAGTCAAAGAACAATGTGTTAATGCATTTGTTAAGCCTGTTTTAGAGTATGGGTGCTGTGTCTGGGATCCTCACACCATTAAACAAAAAGAAAACCTAGAAAAAATCCAAAAGAATGCAGCACACTTTATAACAAACGACTACAATTACACTCCAGTAGTACATCTACAACTATGAATAAACTAGGATGGATCCCCCTCAAAGAACAAAGGACTAGAATTAAGTCTACAAAACTCTTCAAAGGCATAAATAGCCTAATCAATATACCAATTAATATGTACCAAATCAATAACCATAATATTTATACCAGACAAAACAAAGGGCAAAGCTTAATTCAAATCTAGATTGCCACCTAAATTCCTTCTTCCCCGGCTCATTTAGACTGGAATAGAATGCCCGATTCTATCAGACTCTGCAGAGACGTGGACTCTTTCAAACAGTCCCTCTACCAGATTACCCTCAAATCAAGCTACTGGACATCATAGGCTTGAACTCACTTTTCTGGGGGTTTTTTCATGCGCTTCAGCAGTTATACTCAGTTTTAACTGAGTCAGTCGGATTACTTGAAGAAGAAGAAGAAGAAGAAGAAGATGTAAAAGGCAATCTGTTGCCCATTGAGGCAAATGGTTTCTTATACATCATAGTTTCATATCACATAACTGCACAATTTGAGCAACGATTCACATCCTAGCTCTAGCCTAACAGTTAAGCTTAGATGAAATTGTTTAAGCAGGCTACTGTGGGCGTCAGTGGCTAAATGGTGAACACATCTCAGGACGAGTTCAGAGTCAAGAGGCTTTCACCATGGTCAGTACAAGCGTGCGTGACCACATGGGTTCAAGCCTCGCCAGTGTGTGATCAGGCTCATAGCCATAAGTCATCTGCATTGTGTCCTTGGGTAAGGCAATTTACTTCGCTTAACTCACTTGACTCAGGTGTGAATGAGTACCTGGATGTTAAGACAGCCCTGTCTCTGTCTGAAAAAATGTGTTCGCGCCTAACAAGCTGCAAGGTTGGTCAGGGGAGTAAAATGTCATCGTACAGCGCCGTGAACATGGCTTCGCCATGCAACGTACGCTATATAAATGCCATCTTTACTTTACTTTTACTGTCAATGATTGATGTTCGGTGAAGAAGTTGTTTTTATAGGTGTTTGTACGCGTATGAGGATGATATATCTGTATTTCAGGTGGCTACATGTTAAGTATCTTGTAGTCTGTGGTTTGAAGTATGATGGACCTGTAAGTGCTGGTAAAAATATCCATGTATGATTTTGTACATTTGTGAAAGGCTTGCGGCTTTTCTCTGAGTTTCCAAAGTCTCCCACCCAGTGTGTTCAAGGACGTTGGTCATGCAACCAGGTTCTCTGAAATGACAGTTGGGGACAAGGCATGCTGCTCATCTTTCCATAGCTTCAATATGGGCTATATATACTTTTGTAGATAAGGGTCCCAAGATATGGAGGCATATTGCAGGAGAGCTCTTATTAAAGCTTTATATGCCTGAGATTTTATGTTTTTGGGACATTGGTGAAGATTTCTTTGTTGCACAGTTCCGTTCAGGTGACTTGATTTTTTAGGAAACTTTACAGAGACAACGAAAGAAAATACAAAATAAAACCCAAAAGGGTCTGAAGATAAAGTGACATTTTTGAAAAGTAGTGAGATCATTGGACTGACCACAAAGTCTTACTACGTCTCATCTGTCTTCAAGCAGCAGCAACGCATGTGTGCCCAACGTGTCATTAAAATAGACAGACACATCACTAGTTACTTCCCTTGATAGAAACGCTGATAAGATGCCAATAACTGTTAAGTAGATACCTACCCTCTCTTTATAGATCTGTCTTTGTCTCTGTGATATCAAATACAGTGATTAATATGGCATTCTCTCTCCTCGATCTCTTTGTCTTTAATATAGTTATCTACCCTCTTCTCTTTTTTTTTTCTCCCCAAAAAAAGCATTTTTGAAACAACTGGGAGGGACGTAAATCAAATTAAGAGAAATGTGAACTGACAGCCTACAATATCCAGGCAGTTAGAAGTTAAAAAAGATCTAGGGCTAATGTTTAGATCTCGTCTTGCATCAGTTTCGTCTATGTGAGATGGCTTTGAAGCAATTTTGGTTATGCATTTTATATTGTTTATGAAATTTATTGAAAATTCTTTGTCATTGCCTGTTTGCTTGACTGCTCAATTTAAAAAACAAAATTCATCAAGCGCACTACTTGACATCCAATTTTGGAGACCTTAGGTCAAGGCTGAAATTTTGATATGCCCTATAACCAATTTCAAAACTCAACCATGGTAAAGCATATAAAAGGAAAAGACTTACGTAAGACATGAAAGTTTCATACCTTGAAAATATCATTCCTCTGCATGATAGCCATGAGCGACAAGAAACCTCCTGTAAGAGAAAAAAAAGAAACATGGCATAGACAAAGTAAAAGTAAAGTTAGTCCCGAACCCATGACTGAGTATAGGGGAATTAGGGGGTAAAGTCCTAATTACACTGGGCATATGGCATATTGTGGTAGTTTGCCATTGCTTTCCACGCCGACTTTACTTTTGCAAAGTCTTGAAAGACCTTGCGACCCATTTATACTGCTGGGTGAACAGGGGGCCCCGAAAAAAATCCACTGCACCGCTAGGTTCGAA
Organism: Goniobranchus kuniei; assembly: GCA_025770095.1. Classification (NCBI taxonomy): domain Eukaryota; kingdom Metazoa; phylum Mollusca; class Gastropoda; order Nudibranchia; family Chromodorididae; genus Goniobranchus; species Goniobranchus kuniei. The sequence continues at coordinate 10,492 of JAOYNN010003598.1, read as the reverse complement.
CACAGGCCACCTCGAATGGCAGTCAGCTGCTTTACTAACTGACTTAACTTTACCTTTGCAATAAACCAATGCACTCATTCAATCACTCAGTCCCACAGCCATTAAGCCAAAGAGGGGATATAATATGAGGAATGACAAAGCAGGCTACTTCCTCCATTTGGATCTGTCTATGGCCTGACTCAGTCAGGAACTCAATGCACTGTCATACCCCTTCAGACTCCGCATGCAACTCTCAATGTCCACGTAACTGACTCATACCAACACATCCTCATGTCTGTCAGAACTGTTCTCATCCATATGAAACAGTCCCTCACCTACTCCTGAGCTGTCAAAGCACCACCTTGATCTGAAACAAGCAGCTTCCTCCTCGGCCTACATCAACAATACCCTCTATGGACCTTCCACGCAGCTGAAGTACAGCTGCAGATTCTACAGACTGGTATTGGCTGCACAACAGTAATACAACTCAGCAGTGGGACTAGAAGAAGAAGAAGAACAATAAGAAGAACAAGAACAAGAACAAGAACAAGAAGAAGAAGAGGAAGAGGAGGAGGAGGAGGAGGAGGAGGAGGAGGAGGATACGAAAAGAAGAAGAAGAGTCAAGAGCAGTGGCATGTCTAGGCAGGTCCATTTCTTCACGTCATCTGTCCAGAACCTCCTTTAGCATCCTCTTCATCTGCCTCCCTCCATGGCACCTTGAAGGATTGTTGTCGCTAGCGAGTCAAGATAGATTACAAGGACAATCCAGGCCATATTTCTTCCCTTCAAGATGGCTAGGAGTGGTTCCTGAGTGAACCAATGCAGTACCTTTCGGATGGTGAACTATTGAAAGAACCCCCAGAAGAATTTGAGATAAAAGAAACAAAACAAAACCCCACAAACAAACAAACAAAAAAAATTGGTGTACCTACCGTATGACCACCCCTTAACGGCGACTCGGGACAAGTCAATGCAGTCTAACTGTGAGGCGAGCCATAGCAAACCCTCGACCTGCTCGTCCACTTCTATCGTCCCCAACTTGTTCTTCAGCACAGCTTCAAAAAAGAGGCCTCGGTTGTTTGACCCCCGACAGTCCATGACCACCACCATATAGCCTTCTGCAGCCAGCACATGCAGGCGCAGGAATCTTGTCAGAGGATTGCAAAAAAAAAAAAAAAAAGTAGTAAATTCTACATGGAATTCTGCGTACAGTTTCAGGGTTCCAAACAACATCATTATAATGCAGTACATTTTATTATCAGTACAAGAACACCCGCTTCGGAGTCGTCCGGTATCGCGGCTAGATTCTATAATAGCATGTAATTGAGCTTACCCGATAGAGTAGGCAGGCATAGCTCCGAGGTGAATATGGAGGGATTTGATTTGTATAAAAAAATACAAGATATCGAAAATAAGAAAAATAAGGTCCTTCTCTTTTCTTGTCGAGTATAGCCTATTCCATGGACTTAATGAGTTTAGGAATTTTAGTGCGTTTAGTTTATTTTTCAGTGTCTTCGTTCAGGAGCCTTAGTCAAAACAAAAACGTGCATTCTCCTCGTCCTCTCTTTATATATATATATATATAGGATTACCGATTATTATTATTATTATTATTATTATTATTATTATTATTATTATTATTATTATTATTATTATATCATCTTCCATTTAGGAAGTTACCTTTTAGCATATTAATGTGTGTTATGCTTACTCTTTCTTTTAAAATCTTCTTTTCCTTTCGTAACCTTTTTCTCTTCTGAAAACACATAATTTCTGCTCCTTCCATTGTCTCCATTAACAAGTCCGTCGTCCTACTTTTTAAGATATGAACGCATCATCATCATTACTGCCTCTTCACTCATGCCAGGGTAAGGACCCTTAATGACAGCTCACCACTTATCTTTGTCCTGGGCTAGTTTCTGCATCTCATCCCAGCTGTGTTCTTTTCTTCTTATATCCACCTCCATGCAACATTGTTCTTTGTTCTTAGTCTTCCTTTCTTCTTTTGGCCCATGGGGATTCCTGTGATGTTACCTGGCTGCGTGGCTGTGAGATCAATGCCTTCGATGTAGCCGCGAGGATCGAGTTCGAAACCAGGCCATGCCGTCCTGCTGTTTGGTCCTTTGGAAAGGAAATTTTCCTCACCCTTCTCAGATGTTGTTGGGTAACCAACCATAGACAGAGGAGGATCTTGCCAGTATGCCAGCAGAGCAAGTGCACCTGTACAATGGCTGTATCTCAGTATATTCCATGTGGAGTTGAGAATGCATTTGGTTGAAAAAGGCCTGTCGGCGAACACTAATGCAGTGCTTCGAGCACATTTTGTGGATTTAGAGCCCTATAAAAGCTCAGATTTTGTTTGTTTGGTTTTTTTTGTTGTGGCTTCATCAAAACGTATGTACTGACACAACCTGATAGAGTTAATAGAGCCCTTTAACATCAAACAAATTCTCTTTTTTTTTGTTGTTGTATTCCATTCAACAGTTGAGACACTAGTATATAGATATTAACCACTGATTTGAAATAATCTTATTTGTAACAAATATCACTTTTGTAGGACATTCGTGCACAGGCAGTTTGTGCCAAATTTGGACGTCCTGGAGGTGACAGTGTCAGAGATGCTCAGTTTTGTCCTTTTAATATGGGAGAACATGTTTTCGCTGCTGCATATGACAACAATGTCCAGGTATGCCCCATCAGAATGAAACATGTAATCCTGACATACAATATGACTCATATATGTCACGTAATAGAATAGAACCATGTCTATTTCTAAGTGAATCGTTGACATTCTTTACTCTTTAGATGAAACTGCATTTCATCCCTTTTTGACATTTTAAGTCATAGAAGTTGCTCCAAAAATATGAATGAGTCACAAAATTGTTAACTTTTCAGTGCATCCTTTTTGTAATTTGTTTAGTTGTTATTATTATTATTATTATTATTATTATTATTATTATTGAGAATTTTTGATTATACCTTAATAACCGTAACCACTTTACTTTCCTATCAATTTTAAGGTATTGTGTACATTTATATAAACACAGATTTGGGACATTCGTTCCCCCAACAAATGTGAACGCCAATTTGCTGCACATAGTGGACCTGTGTTTTCAATAGACTGGCACCCTGCAGAAAAGAAATATTTAGCTACAGCCGGCAGGGACAGAATGATCAAAGTAAGAGATTTATTTTTTTCATACCCAGGTCTCTCTAAAAATAGCGCCATTGAGATTTTGTTTTTCTGTTGTTGGGTTTAGTGAGGGCAGAGGAGGGCATTTTGATGGCATCAGTTTACACAGCTCAGCTTGAGTCAGTTCAACCTCCCTATATTAAATAGTCAATCTCATTTGGAAAGGTGACATGATACTTTCCTTTCCTGCTAACACAATCCCAGTCAGCTCCACAAGACATTGGTGATTAGTCTTACAATCCCAGTCAGCTCCACAAGACTTTGGTGATTAGTCTTACAATCCCAGTCAGCTCCACAAGACACATTGGTGATTAGTCTTACAATCTCAGTCAGCTCCACAAGACATTGGTGATTAGTCTTACAATCTCAGTCAGCTCCACAAGACATCGGTGATTAGTCTTAGGTAGGGCACTTTATCGTTGTGCTTATTTCTCTTGGCTATTCAGATGTAGTTAGTTTTTTTAATATTGTGTTCCAATTTTCCAATTCAGAACACAACATTCTAAAATGGACTATATCTGAATAGATCTAAACCCACCCATAAACCTCACTGCCAATTGTGTAACTACCGTGTGAAACCAGTAAATGTAGTTTGCTCAAATGTAAAAAAACTCTGCAAACTCCGGAAAGGATGTCCCCAAGTGAACGAACGATTAGAACCTATATGGGCCCGTGAAACAGCTTCAAAAGACTTGCAATATATCTGTCTGGCACTGACTGTGTAAAAGTGAATAACTCAACAGCATAGAATAATGACAACATCAACATCTCTCTTGGCTCAGTTCAAACAATATGTGAGCTTTTATATAACGCTAAATCCACTATGTGCTCGAAATGCTTTACAAGTGTTCCCTAGCAGGCAAACCCCCTGGGGGATTATACAGTAACGTGCGGCATATTTTGCACAACAATACCAGCCTAATGATAGGTACTCATTTAACACTGGAGTGGACTGAAGCAATTAGGGTAAATTTTCTTGCTTATGGAAAAAACGAAAGAAGTCACTGGTGGGAATCGAACCCAGGACCTCCGAGTCCCAGGCCGACGCCTTAACTTTGAGTCAACTGTGCTTTCTCAATAGTACTGTTTGTCTGAAAGATGTATGTGTTTCATTCTGGCAGCATGTCTTACTCAAACTGTTCTGTGTAGCTGTGGCCAGAAGGGTTAAAAAATTAATTATGAAGGACCTTTAGTGCAGTTATATGGTGTGTGCAAGAGTTATACAGGTTTTTAGTTTTTCTTTGAATTTATGTAGGGAAGATCTGAAATTATACAGTATTTTTTTTTTTTCACTCCTTTTATTTCTCCATGTTACAGCTCTTTTGCCACCATGGAAGTTTAAAACATTTTCTTTTTAAATTTCAAAGCAAACGTTTCAACAAGCTTAGTGCATAACAGTATTTAACGTATGGTAATTTGATAAATGAAGAAATAAAGAATTGAAATGGTGTAGAGTTGACTTACTGCAAAATCTTATTTGGTTTTATTCTTGTAGTAAATCTTTGGATTATGAACCACACTCTTTGGAATAGTTAAATTATCATAACTTTGTGCACAAAAAAGTACTTTAAACCAAGAGTACATTAATTTATGTAACAGTCAATATTTTGTACTGGGAAAATAATAAACTCCATAATATAATGAGGAAAATATAATTTACCTTCTTTTTTTATCACTTATTGAAACTTATATGAAATGTTACAGGTTTGGGATATGACCCCGGACCATGGATCACATCCTCGATGTGACTTCAGTATTATGAATATTGCTCCCGTGGCTCGGGTCAAGTGGCGCCCTCACAGAAAGTACCATCTTGCCAGTTGCTCATTGCAACTTGATAATAGTGTCAATGTCTGGGACTGTGGGAGACCTTACATCCCATTTGCCAGCTTTGAAGGTCATACTGATTCTGCTACATGTGAGTAAAGAAAATATAAATACGATTGGACCTCTGTTATTTGGAAACAGGGGAATCAAGGGGAAATCAGGATGAAAATTGAGGAAACACAATTTTTTTCTATACATTTTATTTCCCTAATTGGGTCAAGGTCCTCAGCAAATTGAGATGATGCTGTCAAGTGTTCTCTTAATTTCAAAGAAATTTCAAGAATAACTTTCACTTTCTTTCGCCACAATGCCTCCCATTACACATGAATAAGACTTTTATTATGAGACAACGAAATAAGCAAAGAAAATTGTCCTGACACTGCCAAATCAAGCTGGTGCTTTGCCAACATACTGTTCACTGATGCTTGCAACGAATGATGGTTGGTTATTTTCAGGAAGTAATGGGATGAAGTAAGGAAAGGAACTCTGCCAAGATGTCATTGAGTGGATGATAAAGCTGTGTAATGAAGTCTATCGTATGCCATGTTGCAATCACTGCCGAGTCTGCAATTCAACCAGGCTGGTTTCAACCAGTCCATCACCTGCATTTTTATCACCAACACTCGCGAGATTGTAAAGTCAGCCAGTTGTTCCTGGTCAGTGGTTGAAATGAATGTTTTGGTCGGAGCTACAGAGTTATTCAACCTCGAAGGATTCATTGCTTGTATTTTGTTTATTCTTTGTGGTAATAATTGCTGAGTTAAGGTGTGAATATTATTTTATCTCTCCCTTTATGAGATATGGAATGGTTGCGCTGACATTCAGTAAACAGATGAAAAGGAATCTGTGAAGTTTTGAATTGTAAAAGAGAATACATATACTCAGATGCCAGTTAAAAAAAGAAAATTGAATATAAATCAAAGAGTGGAAAAATTTTTCTTATTTCTCAGGTATTGCATGGCGAGATGATTGTCACACATTCTTCACCTGTGGCAAAGATTGCCAAATTATCCAGCATGTGTTTAGTGATGCAAAGAGGCCTGCAGACAAGGTCAATTTAGCTAGCATCGACTTCAGCATTGGGGGCAATATCGGGTTTTCATTCTCAGATAAAAATGGTGAGTGCATTTCTTCATCTTTATCAATTAGTAAGCATTTTGTAAAGAATTTCAAAATGAATAGTTCTGGGGTAAGAAAATTTGATTTTACTAATGTTTTCACAGGCAGTATCATATAAGATAATCTCAGTAAAAAGAACTTTTTACAACATTAAAAAATGTTCTCTTATACATAAAAGTTACATCAATGGAGATACGATGCACTCTTTTTCACAACAAGTATATATGAGATCAAATTAATAGTGCTAAGTAGACCTTAATATTCTGTTAAAACTAAAACTCATCATTTATCTTATCGTTGTTGTCACATAGAGGGAAGATGTTATCCCCATGTCCTAGCGTGTAGGTGATGGTGTGCTTTAAGGAGGGAGTTGCCGCTCCGACTGCGTTGAATCTTAAAGAGGTTGTACGAGATCGAGAGGTGTAGATGGTAAAGGGTAGGAACATACTTGACAGATGAGGTGAAGATGGACGTAGAGAAAAGGCGTAGTAACAATAATACTGGCACGCCAAACTTCCAAGCACGATGGGAATATATAAACAACAATCCACGAATCCACTATACAAGCTTCACACTCATTCAGGATGTTGAATATCAAATAATAGGAATCCAAAGATCCATACTCCATGATGGTTACGAATTTATTGAATAGAAATGGTTGGCTGGATGTCATCACGTGAATGCATGTAGGTACGAATATATGGCACTGAAGAGGATATAAGAAATGACTTGGTTTCTTCTTCTTTGTAGGTTATAACGTGGAGCTTCAATCATATTTAAAATTATATGTTATATTTATATTTATGTATTCTCATCCAGGAATCAATCTTCAGGGAATAGATAATATTTATCAATCTTTCTCAAGTAATTACTTCTGAGATAATTTAAATTACATCTCGATTGTCACGAAGAAATTGAATTATTATGAAATTATGACTCCCTATATTTCTCCCTAACTCATGATGACTGGATGCTATGAAACATGGTGTTAGACATAAAATGCGTTGGAAAATCCAATCCTTAGTTCGCATGTAAATGTGCTGGAAACTATAAGATGCAAAAGTGAGCTTTTCAGAATTCGTTCTGGTCCCATTAGATAATAATACGATGGAAGGAATAGACAATCAGATTCGTATGAATTGAATACAAACAACATGTTCATAGAAACTCCGTCTCGAACTACATAAATTAGAACGTTAAATCAATCACAGGAAATCCTCTTGCAGAAATTTATTATATAACTTCTGCTCTGTCATCGAAATTTCTTCTTTTGGAATAGCACAAATAACTTAATGAATAAAGTTTCAATTGATTGACCCTGGTCGAAGAAATGTCGTCCCCCTAAGAATAAAATATCTGCACTCATACATTTGTGCAGAGGGCGACATTTCATCGAAGAGTTGAAACCAGACTGAACTGCTCTACGAACATCGTAGCTAAAGTAACAGGATGATTGCGGTTCAATCACATGAGTCTAAGTGAAGAATTAACATTCAGTTGCGCTCACCATGTCAACTTTAAAATAACGTGCTTCCACACTGAGGAAAGTTAAAATCTCATTTACGCTATGGATGCACGGCTCGCTTGAAATGACTGCTCATGACAATAATCAATGATGTGATACTGTAATTTCTAATGTATACAACAGTGTTGAAACACCTAAGGCAGTTAGTGACACTCTCACTCCTATACAGACATGGCAAGACATCCGCCTACGATTTGAAAGAGTCTATTTTGACAAAAGGCCACTCCTTTTCAAAGTCATGTCTAGACTGCGCATGACCGACAATTAGCCCCGGCCCTGACACCTCACGCTGTCCAATGAATGTAATATGCTGCGCTTGCGTCATGACCAGTGGTGACCAGTTTGTGAATGGCCACATGCTTGTTTGAAATGCTCAATTTTGTTTGAGTTCCTGAATTAATTGCATATAAATAGTGTCAATATGGTTAATATGGGGGTAGGGGATGTTAAGAGCTTTGGTTAATCGCAAGTTCAGATTAAAGCGACCTTTTCACTGCTCCCATTGTGTTACGATTAAGAGGCATACACTGTATTACTTGCTTATAAATACATAAGTTGGCACCTTTCTCTTCAGGTCTCATTGTGAACATTTGGAGGAATAAAACAAAAATGAGATGTGAATGTGTCTGTGGCCCAATTGTTTATCACTTGCTGAGCGAGAGATGAGTCAAGTCATTGTACATACTTTTTGAGGGAAAGATGAGTCAAGTCATGTTTGGCCGTGGACGAGGACTTGCAAAATCTCGTTTGCCCAACATCCAGGTAGTTGGAAAGTACATGACTGTTGATGAAGACGAGCCCCCCGATGTTCCTATTCAAGTAAGTTGTTCAAAGTTGTTGTATCTGTGTAGTCATCATCTTTCTGCATTGTTTCTTTTCTGCTTCATATAAATCTTCAATTCATCATTTTCTTGTCTCTGTTGTCATGACGTTGTTGAGTAATATTTGTAACGCATTTATTTACATCCCGCTGATGATCTTGGATTCCTCAGCTGAGCAGATGCAGAATAGGACTGCCTCTTTTTCTCCCCATGCAACTTGTAAGAGGTGAATGATGGTTGAGAAAGACCTTCTTTTCTCATCTCCTTCTGTCAGGCTCTCTTTTGTGTCCTTAGAGGGGAGTGTTTTGCTGAGAGAGGGAAGGAGGCATTATCCAGTGGCTATCCTCTATTCATGTGCATTGCATGACCTTAAAATTCTGTCGGGGTTACTTGCCATCTATATGTGCCGAGTACTGTAGTACACAAAGGGTGTTGTAAAATCTTGGGCGCTTATTGCATGCACAGTTTGGGGTTTTATGGCCTTTATTTATTCATTATATCTAGACATGATTTTTTTTTTTTCGGTACATCATCTCTTCATGTAGCCTTAAGATTAGGTTATGATGATTGTTTATTATCCTTTTATCATTTTAAATGTCTGTTTCCCTTTCTATTAGCTTCTTTTCCACATGTCTTCTTCTGTTCAATCTCTTACCTTAAACTAGCCTTTTAACTTCCTCTTTCTTGGGTGCTGAGATCACACATTTGTAGTTGAAAGAACCATAGAACACCAAGTAAACAAACAATAGCATTTATATACGTAATCTGTCATATTATGTCCATATCACCTAACAGGCATTTGGCTTTGACGATGGGGATCAATCTGCTTCCTCTGCATTTGAGACAACTTTTGACTCTGCAGATGCTGAGGACGCAACAAAGTTTCTCCGCAAAGCCTTTAACATCCTGGAACCAGGCGGCCATGCCTGCAAACGCATGCCAGATATGGATGGGGGCTATTTTAGCCACTGCCCACGGTAGGTCGTTTGATCCTGTGACCTTTCAGTGCTTTTATCATGTGACCCTTCAATGTTTGATCATGTGACCTTTCAGTGTGTTGATTGTGTGACCTTTTAGCGAGTTGAGTATGTGACCTTTCAGTGAGTTATTTATGTGACCTTTCATTGTGTTGATCATGTGACCATTCGTTGATGGCCATATTCCTGTTGCTAAGATGCTGCCATAAGGCTTGTTGGTACGTTGCATTATATCTTGAATAATCTTCATAGTTTATCTTTTCACTTATATCGCCATCCCACAATTGCCTCAGTCAGTTTTGGCAGTTTTTAGAATAATAATCTGTTTCATTTTTATCTGAATTCAAGTTTTGTGGTTTTAAAACAACCATAATAGTGCATCCATTTGTGCTGTATCAAATGACTCTGTTTACAAGTTTGAAATTGAGACAATGTTTTTATTGCGTACACTAGTTTTAGTGAGCATGTGGAATGATGCTGACGATATGCTATTGATTGGTAATTATGCCTGGTGATTATACCTTTGTTACCATATTTTGTAATGATACTGTGATTGGTGATAGTTATTTTTGTATATTACTTCCATTAGTAAAGATGTTCATTGCATCGTAGTTTTGTTTATTTTAAACCACCAATGAGCTTAGTGAAACTAGGCACTCTAGAAATAAATTGTTAATTGTTTACAAAGATGACAAAAGTTAACAGATTTCTGATTAGAAAGAACCATTGCTTTATTAAATTTTTGAGTATTTTTTTTATTGTCTTTTCTTATACAGTTGTGTACCCTTGGGCCAACAATACACTCGGCTGCGCCAGTTGATGGAGGAAAGAGCACAGCTTGAACTGATGAAGGATTGCTTATTCAGGATTAAATCTACACAGGTATCAAGGTTTAGGGTTAAATCTACAGTCTAGTCTTAGTCTTCAAATTGGCTGACTGACTCAGATTATCTGAGTATTAATGTCAACGCGCAAATTTCTACTTATGCTTAACATATTATAGCTAGAATGTAGTTCTTAAAGTGATGTTCTTAAGTTGTTTCTTGAAATC
>JAOYNN010003487.1:0-13248 GCA_025770095.1 Goniobranchus kuniei | reverse complement strand
TACATCCCAAACTTCTTAAATCATGTTCTATAACTGTGCTGTAATGAATATGTTCTGTCATTGGCTTCTAATCAAAAGAAATTATTTAAAAAATGACAACAACTTACTTTGCCACTCCTGGGCGAATGTCTTCCAAGTCCTTGGAATTTGTTTTTCTGTATGTGATGAATAATAAAAATACAAACAGCTACATGTATTAAAATGTAAAAAATCCAATTTTTGTTTTGTTTTATCGCAATCTTTCATCCATTTAGTCATTTGATTGTTTATGTCGCAGAACCAACTGATATGTCACTGCCCTATTCTGTATTGAAAAACAAAGCAAAAGGCAAATTAGGAGTGTAAAGTATAAACTCTTTTTTATGATATTCTTTTATAAAACAAACAAACAAACAAAAACAAAATAACAAAACGACAACAAACATCCAAAAAACCCACTAACCCAAAATATGATAATATACAAAACAAAAAAAAAAGAAATACAACTACATTGTCATGTATGTTAAAAGTCTCAAATACATTCAGAATAACAACGGCATAATTTGTTTCTGTAGGAACACAGATTTCATTTCTTTCCTTTTAAGATGATCTCTTAAATGATCCAATGCGATGTAGCATTTCATCAACAATGTTGCTTAATACACATAATTCAAGAAGATTGTGACTTTTTTCCCTTTATATGAATTTGCAGTTTTAGGGACTGATAAAGCTTTACAGAAAGTTATAATCTCAAAATAAGTAGATCTATGGTCAAAACCAACTCTTGAGTTTAATTCTGGCTATGTGGTTCAAACAATGTAAATAGACATTCAAAGCAGGGACAAGTTTAACATCTCAAAGCCCTCAGAATCTACTTTCAAGGTAAACATGTACATTTCAAGGATGCAAGCTCCCATTGGTTGGTTGATAACAAAGGTATCAGAGTACATATGAACTTAAAATAACTTGCAATCTCATTGGCTATGTTTCTAGATTTAAGTTATTACAGTAGGTACTGGCTAAGAACTCTCTGCCTAAGAACCTCATTTGCCTAAGAATATGCTGCTTTGCTGAAACTGAATTTTCTCTTTATAAATTCACCCCCTAAGAACCTGCTTATTGACATATGATTTGCCTAAGAACCCGGTCAACTTATGATATAGATTATTGAATATGTCTAATTTTCTAGTCATCGAGTGACTGTTTTTCATGGACCATCACTTCTTGTTTAGTTTTGATCAGGGAGAGGATATTTAAAAAATAAAAAAATAAATAAAATAATAAAAAACTACTATATTCATCCCAAAGGGAAATTCGTCTTTTGGCTTCTAATCGAAAATCGAGCGTCAGCAGAAGGAATAGCGCTGCGGAACGGAGGTAATTAGTGTTAATAACCTTGCTCAAGGATTAAGTCAAAATGTCCACACCGGGATTCAAAACTGCGACCTTTCGGTTGCAAGATCAACGCACTATCACTGTGCCACTGAAACCACATTGCTTAGGTTAATTAAATGTATAGAACACGTAAAATTTGACACCTGCGTCTGCCAGACATTTTATTCCATCTTTGCCTGCCCTTGCGCTTATCGTGGTACTGGAGGAAAACTTGGGCCGACAACCTCCGCAACACAAAAGGTACGTGGCTGTCTGAGTTGTGCTGTCCCTTATTGTTTTGAGGCCAGATGGTCATGTCAACAAAATGATTGGAAAGCGTCCTGTTCACCTGCAGTCAAGGTTGTGTGTAGGCCCTGTGGTTGAGCCATAATTATAATTGACAGTTGAGAGAAGACCTATATATAATCTTGTTCAGACGTATTGTTTTGTTTTGCCTGCAACATTGTTATGTTTATAGATGTAAGGTAAGACCAATGCCATTGGTTGGTCAAACTTTAAAAGGGAGACAAGCGATTGACAGCTAAGAGTCATGTGCTGTCGTTCAACGAGGAATTTGGTTTGTTCTTAGCTTTTTCTTCATGATCTGATTGGCTGAATGAATAACAGATCACTCACAACACAGAGACTCTTTTGTTTTTTGTCGGTTTTAGAAATTGCCCTGCTCATCAGATGCTTTGAGTGTTCATGGTCTACATCAGTAAAATTACAAATATGCCCTATAACCTTGACTCCGCCTCAAAACCCATTTTGCCTAAGAACCCGGATTTGGTGTCCCCCGAGGACTGGGTTCTTAGCTGGTACCTATTGTATAACTTCTGGATCAATTTTCTTTCATGGAGTAGAAATCAATTGCAATCTCATTGGCTATATTTCTAGATTTAAATAGATATAACTTCTGGGTCAATTTTCTTTTATGGAGAATAAAAAGATTGCCTATTTATTTTTCTGCATAAATATAATTTCCGGGTCAATTTACTTTTATGGTACATGAAACAATTTTCCATTAAAGCAGGTCAAAATCAGGACATTTCCCACCCCAAATTAAAATTCAATGCATGAGCTTTACAATTCAATCCATTACGATCCAGCCTTTGCCCTTTCCCCCAACCTTATGGTCTTAATGGAAACTTCTCTATACTTTCATATCATCTTGTATACAAAGACATGCTAACTACAGCAAAGCTTTGCAACTTCGGAAAAATTTTGCAACGTTAGAACTAAAAATACATACTTTATCACATCTTATCTTAGCTTCTCATTCATTATTCTTTCACAAAAATAGATGTAACACTTACATTCCAAGCAATTTCTTGAAAACTGCTGAGGGAAATGGTACAGTGATGAGTTCTGAATTATACAAGGCAAGCCCAAGCATGAAGCCAGCAAAATGGTAATAGCTGAGATCAGTTTCCTCCTGAGAAAAAGATTAAATGCATATTTTAACAGTCCCTTCGGGTCCATTAAGTTTTGTCGAGTCAGTGCTTACCTATGATTTCTATATGACATTTAGTGGAACAAGGGATATCTATTCTATCAGCCATGCCATATGGACAACATGTCAATATGTCTCAGGCTTATTCCCCAAAATTGTGATTTCACTCTAGGCAAGGCTATTAAAAACTGATTGCCTCAGTGTAGCAGCATTGTTCCTACAATGGACGTTCAGTTTTCAGCTGTAAGCAAAAAGGCAAATTTCTCTTTCGGGATGAATATAGTGGGGTATATTGTTTGTTTGTTTGCTTGTTTTAATGACAGTAGTAGGATTTCAATAGACCACCTCTAGGAGGGATTCTGCTTCTTCTTCTTGCGCTTATTCCGTTAAGGGGCCTCCACAGCAAACTTTAAGTCTCCACTCACTCACATTCATACATCCATCTCCTTTAGACCAAAGCCACCAATCTTCCACAGTTCCATCCATAAAGCTTCTCTTTGGTCTTTCTCTTCCTTTTCATCTTTTATCTGAAATTTGCCAACCTAAGCATTATCTTGCCGATATACCCTTCTCTTCATTTCTCTTCAGAACGTTCTCAAACCATCTCAGTATAGACTAACTTTTCCTCCACACTTGCTGACCTGGGTATTCTCTCTAACATGCTCATTTATGATGTGTGAGTGCACTTGAATAGCTTTGAATGGGAATCAAAACAACTAGGAAGACTTCTCTTCTGCCCTCTGCCCCAGCCAGACATGATTATTTCTGTGTCAAGCTGGAGAGCACCACCCGATAGTGTATAGTTGAGTCTATTTAAAATGGCTAGGGTTAAAATAGAAACCATGGTATAAAGGCGCTTTTATAACATCTGTTTTTGACTGACTCCTAAGAACAATTAAATATTTGTGACGTAACAGATCCAACAATCCTTCTTTCTGTTACAATGCACACTCAAAGAGCTAGCTATAAATAGAAATCTGTCATTGCGTTACTGGAGGGTGACACAATGGATGACCCGGAATTCATTTATGACAAATCAAATGAGCTACTTCTTCTTAACAAAAGTATGAGGTTGCCATTGACTTACTTTATTATTTAAAAAATTTACTTCAGTAAACTGTGTTAAAGAATGAAGATTTTCTTATCACTTTAATTTTTTTTAATCCACTGAGCCCCAGTTTCTCCTACAGCACACCTCACATATTCAAAGTTCAAATCCCCTGAACAAACATTATCTACTTCAGTATCATGAAGTATTTTATCATCCGTATTATTATTACTATTGTGTAAGAATTAACATTAAAGGTAAAAAAAAAAGATAAAGATTGCATTTATATAGCACTTTTCACCGTTCTATGGACAGTCTCAAAGCGCTTTACAATACTTTATCCCCTTGCAGGCATACTCCTTGGGGAGTGCAATAGTACCAGCCAATTGCTAGGTACTCATTTAACACCTGAGTCGAGTGAAGCAATTAGGGTAAATTTTCTTGCTTAAGGAAAAAGGGCATGTGTCCGCAGGGAGATTTGAACCTGATACTGCTAGGACTTAACAGGCCTACACTCTACCACTTAGCCACAACGCCCCGAGTATCATTTACCTGAGCATCATTTCTATTAATGAAACTAATTTAGCTTATCAACCAGCATCTAGAAAAGCCTCAAACATAAATCAGATAGCCCAGATGTTGGCACATTAGTATATGAATTAGTCCATTCCGCCTTTGTACAATGCTGGCACTTGTTCTAGCTCTCTGCTCCTCTCTACTCCTCTACTAAGCATGGGCACATCGAAATCAAAACATCGAAAAATGGATGTTTTTTTAAACATTGTTGGGATTGATTTTTTTCCTCAGACATCAATTCTTTTCGATGTTTTAATTATGAAGGATAACACAATAAATTTTCTTTATTTCTTGTAAAAAAAACAAACTAACACATCACACGACGGTCAAAGAAATGCAGAGATATGCCCAGGACAAAATTATTGATCAAAGGTCATCTCCATTTTTGTACTGGAAGGCCAACCAGTCCATGTTGCCAAAAATGTATCATGTCGCCATAAAATACCTGTGTTAGTCCGTGCCATCACACAGAGTATTCTCGAAAGCTGGTGAACTTATCTGTGGCAGGAGAAGCACAATCAAGGTCAAAATTGTTGGTAAAAATAAAATTGGTTATTTCCCTTGTCTATGCCCCAAAACATCGATGTGTCGATTCTTGCAAAAAACATTGATGTTGGAATAGATTTTTTTTTAAAATCAGACATTGCCTATGCCTATCCTCTACTGGTATTCATCCAAGTCTTTTCAGATTTGATGATGTCTTGTATTTTTGAGGTGGTTGAGGCGTTGGCCACATTTGTTGTCCACACCTGTTCACCTTCACATCAGTTTACAAGAATGTGCGTTTCAAGAGCCTTAGCATTCCCTCAAATTATGCTCATGCATAACATTCTGGAGGATATATACACGGTATACCATCCTAGAAAGCGTCTATCCTGTTTTTAACGGCATTGACTGTATGAGCTGTTACAACATGTTCTGGTAGAATGTTCCAAATATCAGTTGTTTTAACATTGAAGACATTTCTTCTCAAACTTTCATGGTGATGGAATTTTTGTAGTTTGAGACTTTGCCCCCTGGTTCTTTTGTTGTCTGATATGGTGAAATTTGGTTTTTGACACCTGTCTACTTTATGGATGTATTTTGTAGACATCTATCATGTCTCCTCTCCAACATCTGTGTTCAAGGCTAGAGAATTTGAGCCACCTTACTTACTAGATGTAAAAATATGAAAATCATCAGTTATGGATCTCACTTTCTGTTGTTCATCTTTTTATTCTTGTCTCCATTCAAGAGGTTTTAATTTTAAGTTGAAATATCCATGAATAACTTAACACTTTCATTCATTAAGCCAAGTCAATGTTTTGCCATGATACCTGAAAGCCTGTGTTAATCCTGTTCTACTGCATGATTGACATCGCCAAATACTGTTATGATTCTCATAAAGTGATTTATATAAACTTTTCATATTTACCTCTGGATGGAACCACACACCTCGGGCACTTGTTTCTAAGTGAGCAAACAAACCAACTGTAGGACCTAGCAGTCTTTGAAGTATCAGGGTGAAAAATTCCTGAATGTGAGGTAGAATTTGATTGTTAATGAAATATTTGGTGTTAATTAAATTATCAGACAGTTATTTGCCAAGATCCGTGTTCTCTTGAGATAAATGTTTTCTTCTCTCATGTATGTTAAACAGTCTTTAGAGAGATGGATGGAAGGTCAACTAAAAATTGAGTTTATGGAACACAATATTGAATTTAGGATGTCAACTTTCCACACATTTTTATTTCTTTTTCCATTGATATCAAGTTCAATCACTCAAAAGCCAGCTTCCCTTTAACCTTTCTATGGATAATATTTGACACCTACATTATAATCTTTTAAATAATGTGTATGATTTTCAATGGAATATGAACAAGAGAATGACAGAGTGAATAAAAGCAGTGGAGATATGGTTCTTCAGAAGAAAACTCAAAGTTCTATGGACAAAGAAAGAAACCCATGAAAAGCATTCTGATACAAGTGGAAACAAGGAGGACCCAAGTCAACACAGTAAGAAAAAGGCAAGGAACTTCCTTTGGCTATGTGATGAGAAGAGAGAAAATATAACATCTGGTTACAACCAGAAAATTAAATGCAAAGTGTAGTCAAGGACATCAAAGAGAAAAAATGCTTGAAGGATTGAATGAAAGTAAAAAATGTCAACAACATGATAAGGGGTAACCTCTGATCAAGAAGTGTGGAAAGACATGGTCGTTAACGCTTATCAACAAGACACCTGATGATGATGATGATGATGATGATGATGAAAGTGATTTTCAAGGTTTCCTTTATGTATTGGTAGTAAGGCATTTTATTTGTCTGAAATTGGGTTAAGGGCAAGCTGTGACCTAAAACAACAAAGCAGATGCTCTAAACACAGTCTAATGAGGTTACATGAAAATCAATGCCATATGACCATGTCTATACATCAGGTTTAAACCAATTTGAGTGCGTATTGAGAAAAGATAATATGGATGAAGAAAACTTTGATGTGACATTTTTAATGATAAGCAAAAATCCAAGATGGCAGGAGTTTTCTTTGCAAAGCGATCATTTCAAAAAAGCACATTTACATGTTTTTCTTTTAGTTCAGTTGTGCTGACATGAATTTAAAAAACCTTATTCAATAAATTTTGCATTAAACACTTAAAATTACTGTCAGAGAAAGAAAAAACCCAGGTAAATGTTTTTCACCTTCCTGGAATGAATTATCTGAACATATCATTGAATGAAATGTGTTTGGAAGGAAGACTAACGATGGACTAATCTAAAAAAATTAAGATATTGGAATGTGAGTTTTTAGCAATGGAGTCTGCAATTTGCAAATATACAATCATGAAAAACTCACTTGCATAACAATAGCTTTAGAACATTAATTCAAATACAAAAAGCAAATATACCTATAGGACCTTTACCTCATTGCTCACATTCTGACACCTCAATGGAAGTTCTAAGTCGATGCATTGACTTTTTGAGAATTTTAAAAAATCGGTATAAGAAAATCTGCTTTGCGAAAGGAGATCTAAAGGAAAATACACTGAAGCTAAAATACATCCCCTATTAAGCCATGTGTGTTCTGCATCAGTATGCACTGCACCAATGTGCATATCAATTTCATTTACTTCAAACAACAGCATTTTTTCTCTTTATTCCGTTTTGCAAAATGCAATTTCTATCCGCTGATTTATTAATGTTTGTGTAATTGCAGGATTTGGGAGTATTTGACTGATGGAGTTGTCAAAATGTTCGAAATTAATTATAGATTAATGGAAAGCAACTTAAAACTGAAAAGATATAAAAATTTGTTGGCATGAGTCTATTGAATGAGTGTTGCATTACTTTTGCACATGTTTGTACAATAAAAGAAGTCAGGTACTTACTCGATTAACACCTGGTCCATAATCATTTTCCCCTTTGAAACGAACCTTGAAGGAGGAGAGAAATTCAAGAGTCAACAATGTGGAAAGCATGAGTTACATTATATGCTATTTTTATCTTACACTTACAACAATGACATAGACTATTCGTGCAAACAATGAAACAGAGCATTAGTTGTGTAAACAAAGACATAGCCCATTGCATGATATGATAACAATGACATAGGACAAAGTATGCATACAATGACATAAACCATAAGTGTGCAAACAATGACAAAGACCATTAGTGTGCAAACAATGACATGGACGATTAGTGTGTAAACAATGACATAAACCATTAGTGTGCAAACAATGACATGGACGATTAGTGTGTAAACAATGACATAGACCATTAGTGTGTAAACAATGATATAAACCATTAGTGTGCAAACAATGACATAGATCATTAGTGTGTAAACAATGAAATAGACCATTAATGTGCAAACAATGACATAGACCATTAGTGTGCAAACAATGACACAGACCATTGTGTGTAAACAATGACATAGACCATTAGTGTGTAAACAATGACAAAGACCATTAATGTGCAAACAATGACATAGACCATTAGTGTGCAAACAATGACATAGATCATTAGTGTGCAAACAATGACATAGACCATCAGTGTGTAAACAATGACAAAGACCATTCGTGTGCAAACAAAGACATAGACCATTAGTGTGCAAACAATGACATAGACCATTAGCGTGTAAACAATGCCATAGACCATTAGCATGTAAACAATGACATAGACCATTAGTGTGTAAACAATGACATAGACCATTAGTGTGTAAACATTGACATAGATCATTAGTGTGCAAACAATGACATAGACCATTAGTGTGTAAACAATGACATAGACCATTAGCATGTAAACAATGACATAGGCCATTAGTGTGCAAACAATGACATAGATCATTAGTGTGCAAACAATGACATAGACCATTAGTGTGCAAACAATGATATAGATCATTAGTGTGCAAACAATGGCATAGACCATTAGTGTGTAAACAATGACATAGACCATTAGTTGCAAACAATGACATAGACCATTAGTGTGCAAATAATGACATAGACCATTAGTGTGTAAACAATGACATAGACCATTTGTGTGCAAACAATGGCATAGACCATTAGTGTGCAAACAATGGCATAGACCATTAGTGTGCAAACAATGGCATAGACCATTGGGTACATGAGAACCACACCCACATCTCTTTTACAGAGATGACGATAAGTCAGACAGTCTCCAGACATATTTGAATTTTACTGGCGAAGTATGGCTATTCAAAACAGATTTATGTCTCAGATTCTTGTGGCGTATCAATCCGTCCATTTTGCCTTTGTAAATGCTGTGCCTTTTATTCTAACTTTGTGTGTGTCTTATGTTATCCATCCTCTTTTTTAAAGATTTGATGATGTCCTAAGATGGTGTGTTATCATCATCATCGTCGTCATCTGCTTCTTCTTCTTCTTCTTCTTCTTCTTCTTCTTCTTCTTCTTCTTCTTCTTCTCCAAATAATCCGACTGACTCAATAAAACTAAGTATAACTGTAGAAGCACATGAGAAACAAAATAGTGAGCTCAAGCCTATGATGTCGAGTAGCTTGACTTGAGGGTAATCTGGCAGAGGGACCGTTTGAAAGTGTCCATGTCTCTACAGCATCAGATAGAATCAGGCATTCTATTCCACATTCCGAATGAGCTGGGGAAGGAAGAATTTAGGTGGCAATCTAGATTTGAATGTGGTACTCTATAGCTTTGTCCTTTGTTTTGTCTAGTATAAATGTCATGGTTATTGATTTGGTACATATTAATTGGTATGTCGATTAGATTATTTATGCCTTTGAAGAGATTTGTGGACTTAATCCTAGCCCTTTGTTCTTCGAGAGGGATCCATCCTAGTTTATTCTTAGTTGCAAATGTACTACCTGGAGTGTAATTGTAGTCAATTGTTACAAAGCACTTTTGGATTTTTTCTAGGTATTCTTTTTGTTTGGCGGTGTGGGGGTCCCAGACACGGCATCCATATTCTAAAACAGGCTTTACAAATGCACTTTGTTGAAGAATGATGCTCTAAAGTGAGCATCAAGACGTCCATAACATAGTTGGATTATTTCTGCAACTTTTCAAAAGTAAATTGCATTAATTCTTAGTAGAAAACCACTTCTTATTTCACTTTCCACCAAAAGACCTCTTTTACACGATTTTATATTTCTTTTACATTTTCCAGATTCTCCAAACAAAGAAATGCAGTTTCCCTACAGTAATTCTATTTACAAACAGGGTTCTTACAGCTATGCTTCCTTAAAATTCAAGGTTTCAAGGAGGTTTCAAGGAGAATTGTGGTGGATTCAAGGAGGCTTAATGACATAATCCCAAACATGGCAGCCCGCTCCACACTCGCCTTGCCGTCGATTTTCCCGAAGTCTAAGGTATTTGTAGCAGTCTTGCCGTTTTGTTTTGTTTAAAAAATTTTTCTGAACAAAATAAAATTCAAGGAGGATTCATGGAGATTTAGGCCAAATTCAAATTCAAGGAGCTTTCAAGGAGATTTTGGTAGAAAACACAGATTGGCCTATCCTTCCAAACTCTTTGAATGAACATTTCCATTTGAAGAGTAAAAGGTCTCTTTTTTAATGGGTTACATTCTTTTCATAAAATAACAAACACGACAACATTACAAAATGTAAATTTTGCTTGTGAAACTTTTGAGTGCTTGAGTTTTAATGAAGAAATTCTGACTTTCAATTCATTTAGTCTATCAGTGAGAGAGAAAACAAAGTTTGAATAATACCCAAAGTCAACACAACATTTTAGATGGTGGGATGTTTTCCTCGTAACCAACAGTTCAAAATATAAAATCAAAACAACAAACAAACCAAAAAGCAAACCAACAAACCCGAGTGAAAGCCAAATCAAGAGACCTAGCATAGCGTGTCAAGGATCCTGGACTTCTTTTGAAATTGTGTAGTGGTGAAAGGCTGTGGCCATTCCATTGTCTGCCAATAAGATCTGGAAATTATAAGAAATACAAAACTTTTGAAATGAGAGCTGGTTATCATGTTTAACCAGTGTTATGATTCATGCCAGTTGTTTTGTAGATGTATTTCATTATTTTGAAAGAAGTATCAAGAACATTTGTGTTTAAGAAAAGTGTGCATTGTATTCTGTTTTCTTAACTGGATAAATTAATTGAATTTTACTGATCTGTTATACAGAAATGCTAACAAATAAAAAAAATCATGTGCAACATACTCAGTAAAACAAAGAAACAGCAGCTGAATATAATACACATATAAACAGACAAGCTCCTCTCTGCATCGACACTATTCATTGAAATGAACATGTATGCTCTTAGAAAACTGGTTTAGCGGCACTTATGTTCAAAGCCTTTTTTCTTGTAAAAAATGTATTCATTTTTGCTGAGAAACAAGGGTGATCTTGAAATCCTGTCTAGATCTAGATCAAGTTGGTTAAAAAAAAATAGACCGCTCTAATTTCTGGCTTTCGGTGAAACAGAGATTATTCTAACATCGTCAGCTCAGTTCAGTTAAATTTTTTTTTGGAATTCCCCATCTGAAAGCGTGATAAAAACTGCAAAATGACGTACAAAAAATAAATCACAATTCCATGGTGATTGATCCATTTTTCCACGATCGCACTGTAACTGCAGCGCCTATGGAAAGCTACAATGACAGTTTATGGAAGAAGGTTATTGTTACGTGTATGCAAACCTTCATGTCAGGACAGGCCTGTTAATGTAGGCTATATCTTGTGAAAAAAAAGAAGTAAATTACCAGTATGTGTCTGTTAAACGGTTAAAAACAGTTGTTAGATATTAACAGTATGTTGTTTGAGGAATCAGAATTAGCTTTTCTACATCTTTTTAATATAATAGATTCAGAGTATTTCGGGTCATGCCTTTTGTTCAAAGCACAAATTCAGGGATTGATTACTGAAACTAACCCTTTCCACTACAAACTTATTGGTTATAAATCGTATAAAGAGTATGATGGCGATAGAAACACACACACACACACACAAAATGTAAACTAAGGATGAGAAAGTGTATGAAGTGTCAAAACATATGACAGCAGCCTTCCAGTCATTCAACAGATTAATGAAAGCATTTACTAAAGCAACGTTTTCCTTTGTTTCCCTTATGTGTATATTTCAAAATTTAGTAGACATATTGCAGCTGTGAAAGAACAAAATGGTGGCCACCAAGCATTAATATCTTCCAATCATTTGGTAACATTTTTTCAACGTTTAGCAATTAAGTACATTCATTAAAGATTTGCTGTAACATTGTGTGACGTAATTTATAAGCACATTTTTTGTTGATGTTGGAGTAAAGAAAATACGCTTTCAATTCATGTTAACATCTTAGACTTGTTGGCTTTTTCGTATGCATTATTCGCAATTGAATTTTATGACGTTATTGTTGCTCCTGGCTTTTTTTTCTTTTTTGTTCTGGCAGCAAAATTCGTTTTTTTATTCGCAATTGAATTTTGTGACGTTATTTTTGCTCCTGGCTTTTTTTTCTTTTTTGTTCTGGCAGCAACATTCGATTTTTTACACATTAACGGGAAAGTAATGATTTCTTTGAGCAAAGTTTCGACAACCAAATATCAATTGGATATCCTTGTAGATGAAAGTCTTACTAGGGAGGATGGAAGCTGTCCTGTCGTCATGAGAACTTATTCATTAGAGTTTAATATATAGGTTGCCATGGTTCGTTTTGTCTTTTGTTTTTCTTTAAAGGGAGGAGAAGGTTGTTTCGTTGGTGTTTTTTCAATACTTGTGTAATGATATATCGGCCTCTTTTTCAACACTCACTGATAGGGACAAGTCACTTTTCTACTCAAATCCAAATAAGATTTGGTCTGTGTTCTTTTGCGAGCCTTCTTACGTTGACAATTGACGTCAAGAGTGTTTGGGGTTTTTTTCTTTAATGAAAAAAGAGGCAAAGATAAGGCCTTAGCGGAAAAACCACTCATTGTTGTCACTAAACTACAGCAAATTAGAGAAAGGAGAAGAAAATGAAATTGCATGCATACATGTAGGCCTACAATTTTGTTGGTTTTTTTTTAAGCAGGCTTTTTCTAATTAGCCAAAACATTTACAGGACAGATCTCAAAATGGCATCGAATTGGGTCTATGTTGTTGTTAGGTCTATGATAATAACTACTTTGTATAAATGAATTAAAAAATGTCCCCATATTTAAGCCGATGAAAACATTTAATGAATTATTATCAGTTCAATCATTGACGCTTTATTTCTAAAGAATCTCTCAAATATATATTATAATATTAATTAAAGTCTACAATATTTTTATCATGATTATTATTATTATTATTATTGTTATTATTATTATTATTATTATTATTATTATTATTATTATTATTATTAT
>JAOYNN010003376.1:0-13255 GCA_025770095.1 Goniobranchus kuniei | reverse complement strand
TCCTTAGCAGCCTCTTACTGTTCATCTGGAACACGCGTGACAGGGAAACGGTAGGTGTAATTCTTTGCATCCCTCTGGAGGGCCCCGCACCTACACGGGCGTGTTAATGTGTAATCTAGAAATGACTCTAATTGGTCTTTGAAAAGGAGGGGCCTTTTGTCAAAGTACACTCTTTCAAATTGTGAGCAGATGTCTCACCATGACTCTATGTAGGAGTGAGAGTGTTGTTTCTGTCTTAGATGGTTTATTGCATACATTACAATACTGTATCATATCAAGGAACTCACCTTATTGTTTCTACATGATAGATTAGAATTACAATTGAGTATTCACGTCATTCTTAGTCGTTTGCTATATGAATCTTTTAATAACAACCTGACACATTTTAAACACCGATGTACATGTCATTTTCAAAAGCCTTGA
The DNA here is from genome assembly GCA_025770095.1 of Goniobranchus kuniei. Taxonomy (NCBI): domain Eukaryota; kingdom Metazoa; phylum Mollusca; class Gastropoda; order Nudibranchia; family Chromodorididae; genus Goniobranchus; species Goniobranchus kuniei. Next base: position 12,832 of record JAOYNN010003376.1, on the reverse strand, counting down.
TTAATTGCGCTCTTATTTGCCATATTGCTCATGGAGTAAAGGAACGAGCTGTATTAAATAGTTATGCATACATTTGTCTAAATCCCTTGAAAATGTCTAAATCACTACAAATATTCATGTTGTTGATCAACAATTCTCTGTCAGGGTATTTCTTTAAAGACTGTACGTGTGGTATCTGTAGGGTATACACCTGCAACAGAGTTCTCAATTTCAGAAAAAGAAAAAACACAACTAAAACGAAAACCCCCCAACCCAAAACAATAATGAACAATTACTGTCCAATTCAAATCAGTTCACAAATGCAAAAAATCGAGGATAAATTAAAAATAAAGAAGATTGAATCGAAGCATTTAGTTTTGACACAATTTATTTTATTTAATGTGGGTTATGTAAGATTATATTTTTCCTACAAGTGAAAAGACAGCAGGAATAAAACAAAACAACAAAACCGGATGAAGGAAAGTGGGGATGAAAATGGTAGGCAAGAGCAGGTAAAATGGAAGTTATAGCATGTCCTGAATTTGTAGGAGGGTGAAGAGGGGTGTGATAACAAAAGTGAACATTTCATCCATCCACCTTTGTTCATGAACTATGCCATGGAAGAAAGTTTTTATTAAGTAAAGGAGAAAAAAAAGCAACTGATATTGGCTAGCTGACCACAGCAAACCAATCCAGATCCACTGAAAGTAATGGTAGATTTTCTGTACTTTTCAGAAATTGCACAAGAAAATGGAAAGGAATATAGATTATCTTTTGTCTTGGTTTAAAATATCCAGAATATTAGTAAACCACATGCATCTGCTTTCTCAATGGCTGATTATACAGAGAAGGTTAAATACAACACCAAATATTGCATCGCTGTTGGAAACATTGCATATAAAACTAGTATTCTAACAAAGCCATTTTAAAAGTTGATAGTATGAATATAAATATAATATCATAACTTTTATCAATTTTTCAATAATGCTTTGGTATTAAAATGTGCCTTGTGCATGCTTATTTTCAGTAGAGAATTTCATTTGTCTACAAATAAACACATGCCAGTGTAAGGAAAAAGATAAAGAGAGTTTTTAAAGAAAACAAAATTTCAAGTTCAAAATACTGATTTTTTTCAGCATTCATTGAAGGGCAGTGATATTAGGATCGGTAACCATGGCTAGTGGGCAGTAGAGATTGACAGAGGAGGAAGGTGGAGGGAAAAAAATAAAGAGGTGATTTAAAGTGTTTATAAAAGATTGAAAGAGAGAAGCAATAATTGACAGGAAGCCAGCACTGCGATAAAAAAAAAAAATTGACCAATTTACAACTTCCTATAGATAATGTGATTCAAAAGGATTCTTTTCTGAACTAAAATATATCACAGACCCAAAATAATAAGACTTTATAAAAAAAACAACAACCTAACAAACAAAACTCCTTCCCAAGAAGTAAATATCTTATTATAGGCCAGAGGTATAAGTATGCGTATAAAAGAGGAAGATTAGAACAAGACTGTCTGGATTACTGAAGATATATATTAAATAATGAATATTTGTGACAACATGGAATGGCATCTACTTTAATTCCTCTTCTGATATAATATTTTGAATGTGGACATTTTTTGACGCTACATTACATAATTGGACATTTGTCTACTGACAAACGCAAGTTACGACTTTTACTGTCTGTTTTCTTACATAAAAATCATTAGAGTTCATTTTGGATAAATTCCATCTATAAAATCAATGCATCATACTAATAACATTTACTAAGGAACAGTTATCAAGAAGCTTCCCCAAAAAGCAAACTCTTACAATGTAAGAAATTCAATACCTGAATATGAAATCCTGTTTACATTTTCTCCCACCTTTTTTACTTCAGAACAAATTTTTTTTCCCTTTCTTACCACATTTTTCTAAGAGTTTGTTTTCAGAGTATACTGACAATGAAAGGTTAGATCTGAGGTCCTTTATACCCATTGGCCTGAATACAACAACTAGATGTGTTGTTGTCAAAGGGAGGTAATATTTAGAAACTACAATAACTGTAAACAAAAAAGCTTGATAAGGAAAAGGTCACAGGAAGAAATCCAGTTTCCATCTAACATTGCATTGTACTTAATGACATTATCAAAGATAAACACAAAGCCATACATAATTATGCTGCTGTTGAACTGAAGAGTAGCAATGATGCTGATAAAAAATAAACTCAACAACCAAAGATGAGTTAATCATGTTTACTTCAACAAGCTACATAATTTTTTTTTTCCTTTGCTTAATACCAGTATTTCAGTTCATCATGCTTAACCCATATTATCCCAATGAAAAAAGCCCAAAAAACATCTCAATCAAAACATCAAGGAATTAGGTACAGATAAGCTTTTAAAAGTGAGAGGCAGGATCCATGGTCCTTTCTCTCACATCATTCACTTCAGTTAGCAGGGAAGGTTCTCTAGTTTATTTCTATTCAATGCAATTACCTATAGGATGCACTTCTTTTTTTTTAAAATACATTAAATATTAGAGCCATTTTATGGGAGGGTGACAGAAAATTCATGTTGTCCTTGATCAGAGAAATCATGATGGTGCAAAACTGCAAAAGTAAGCAAAATGTTCACAAAGCAACAACAGTGTCTAACACAAAGATGAAGAAAGGACAATTAAAAATGCTGCCATAGAGATATACAATAGAACAGAAGTCACTACGCTTTTTACAGCTGCTAAGAGGAAGAAAGAAGCTATAAGTATAACTGAAGATCAAGCAAGGCTGAGGACTTGTGGAAGAGGAGCTGAACATCAAAAAATGCTGATGCAAACATCCCTTAATAAATAATTTTGTTTTAGTTTTTAATTTTTTTTTAATTTTACATTATCTTTTTGTATATATTGATAACAGCTGGTGTTTGTAATAGTACACTTTGTTAGAGAAATGATGGCTCAAGCCTTTCACACTACACAAAATAAAACAACATAAACAAAAGCTTACTCCAAAGAAATCTATTCTTTATGATTCTTCAGAAACTTCTGTCATATACATACGTTTTTCATATAGCCTGAAATAACTTGAACAAAGATTAAAATTGTTCTTTTTCTAGTTCATATTTCAAGGTTTGACTCTTGGACCGAACATACCAGCCAGAAGAATAATTTTAAGAAGTTTAGATTGTACTTCCCTATGGTTTACTGAATAAGACTGATAAAAATTAAAAAGATCTTTTGCCATTTGCAGGGATAGATGTTCTTGATATTTAACCGGTCACCCAAATCCTTACCTTACCGTTTATACAACTTTTCCCCATGGTCAATGCCATGAAGGGCTACTGTACAGAAGCCTCATTTGTTTTCAATTTCAAAAAGCACTATTTAAAAAAAAAAAAGAAGACCATCACCCTGGAATGCTGCCAAAACGAAGATTATTTCAAACTTTGACTTTAAAATATATATTAAATATATGATTTCATTTAAACATTTGATTCTTTTTCACCTGAATTAAATCAAAGAGTATTTCTACTTTCAGATAAAACAACAAAAAATTCCATTACAGGTTCCCATACTTATTTAGTAAAAATTGCTTTTTCCAATCTGAAACAGAAAGGAGAATAAGTTACTTATCATCTATATACACACCAATGACAGTTTACTCAGATATAAATAAAGAGAGGAGAAATTTACCCAAAGTGCTCTGATTCAAAAGGAGACAGTAAGACAGTAAATATACATTCTATCACAACCAATAAAAGCATGAGTTGAATTTCTTACAACGGAAACATTTGTCGATAAAATTTACGCCACAACAATGAACAAAATGGTAGGAAATAACACAAGAAAGCCAAGGTACCCTATTTGTGCGGGGAACATGAGTCCCATCGTCCTTGGAATATTCGTAATTATCAATATTGAAAAGTGATCTGAATGAGAAGACAGGATAGAGATAAGGATTTAATTTTTTTCTTTTCTAACACAGACGTTTACAATACATTAAATCATCTATGGTATTAGCACAATATCGATGGGAGTAAAAGAAATATATACAAGGCAAATATTATGGTTATTGATATTGATTACCAGTGATTATGAATTAAAAATCAAAAAGATAACAAAAAAATTTCTTAAAAGGCACCCGACTAAAAGATTAGTTTTATAGATCATGTAAAAAGGCAATCGATCGGGAGAAGTTGATACTTACTTGCTGGATTTGATTTAGGTAATAAAAATTGGTAAAATCTAGAGACATATAATGCTACCTGTGTGCTGACGAGAACAGTTGGAGAAGAAGAGTCTCCCTGAGGTAGAGCTACACACTATGTGAAAGCTTTCTTTGCAAGATAGATATCGGTGGTATAAATAAAGAAATTTTGACTAAAATGTTCATCCATGACAAACTAAATATTTAGCAAATCTCAAACCAAAAGGTTTTTGACACAGTAGATGAATGTCATCAATGTGCACATTAATTGAATGGTGTTCCTGTGTAAGGTTATCTTTCCAAATTTCCTATTGAACTCTCTTAAAGTAACAAGTTTATTACCTGTCGCTTTTTTGGTTTCACTTTCATTTCAGATACTTTCTGTTATCATTTCAATAAAGACAAAAACATATATTATATATGAAGTAATTTAAAAGTTTCTTATTACACAAACATATTTCATCTAAGTAAGAAATAAAATATTGACAATAGTAAGAAAACAAATGTAAAAATATAATATATTTGGATAAAAATATTGATAGTTCAACATCATATTAGTATAGAGATAAAGATTACAATAAGAAAGATTTTTGTTCTTTAATGTGACAAATTTATCCAATAAATGTCAATTGACTGGGTCCAAAAGGATGAGTCGAATTCCATGGCACCATTGATTCATGTGTTTTTATGTCTTCATTGTCAAGTGAATAATTCTTTTAAAAATGCTTTATTTGTTCTGATGTACATAACAGAAAACTGTAAACCATTTCTACTCTTGCAATTACAATATTCCATTTCTTTTCTGGTGCTAGGAATGACTCTTCTGAAAACCATAAATCATGACCGCAAAATTCTATTCACTCAAATTAAGTTTGATGAATTTTCTGAAGGAATGCCAGAAAAAACAAACTTGATGGATGACTTTAATATCACAATTTTAAAGCAAGTCTGTAATTTACCAAGTCTGCAAGACTAAGATTAAAAATCATACTTCTTCTGCCTTATTCATGTACATTTCATGAAATAAAGAGTCACTTTAAAGGCATCAATCATTTAAGCTTTAATTGCATGTCTTTTCAACATATTGCAATACTTTATTTAAGTGAATAGAATTCTGAAGAGATGAAATTTTTCTTAGATATATGTAGTTGTTATTGTTGTTTTTTTGTTGGTTTTCTTTTGAGGCTTTTTTGCTTTTACAATTTCATTGTAAAATAAAATTTCAACAGGAGCTGCCAAAATACTACAGGAATCAACATTGACCAAAATGATTCCAAGGGTGTTTCTTCAAACTAAGATTAAAGGGCAAGCCAACATACTCTCAAACAAATGTGATTCTCCCATAATTTTCTTTCACCTGTACCACAGACACCTTACATCCAACTTAAATCATTGAACTGTATTTAATAAAGAGTGTAAATTCGTCTACGAATCTTAAGCTTTCTTTCCATCTTTAAAACAATCAAGTACGAATAAGATCAATTCTTTTAACAATAATAACTTCTATGAAATCTACTAACAGAATGATAAACGTACACGCCAATCTCCCCACCTAAGGATCAGACAGACAAAATACTCAAGCATTTTTTCAGGCAATACAGAAAAAAATCTAAGCATTAGGAGGTTTTACTTTGTGTGAGTTAAAATTCCCAACACACTCGTTTAGACCCATTTCAACAATCTTGTCTAATAAGTGCAGTGCTCTGTACAAGTACAAACAAAGATTGACTTCTCTATGCCTTTACTCTCATTCCCATTTGAAAAAGGTTTCTTTCTTTTTGTTTTTTACTTTACAATTCATTTATCCAATCTCATAATCTTGTAAATCAATAAAATGTGATTGGCTAATCCAGTGGTTTATTTACAGAAAATAAAGTACTGATATCCATAACACTGGGAGTCTGACAGTGCTCATCTACATGTTTTTACAGATTACTTGCTGTGCCTATGAACATTATACTTTTTACAATTCTGTCCTCAATTTTATTCACAAAAGATTTATAATCTAAATCACAAGAGAACAACTTGTCATTTATCTAAGGATAATAATTCACAAATGAACTGTCTGAAAATTATGATTCACAAATGAACAACCTGGCTAGGCATTATATCACTTCAATCTCCTTTCAGTTCCCACTTTACACCAATATACTGTCATCGTTCTTCCCTGGAAATTCCAAATCCATCACATTTCTCTTATGAGAAATAAGGACCAGTGTATTATGTACAAAAACTTACTCAAGTCTGTGGCAAAAGGAAGCTGTCTGCGCCATGACTTACAGTTACATCATCATAAAAGTATGCATTCTGGTCACTATGACAATGATATGATGGCCAACAACAGAAGACACATTTTTTAAATCCATTGGAGGCATTCAAGTCTACTCAAAGTACAACTCTCATAGGATTTGATCCATGACACATCCTTAAATCCAGGCAAGAACAAGTTCTGACTACTTAAGTACATTTGTACAGTTTAGTTTCTTTTCTGTTCATTTTTCTTTTCTTTTTTTTCTGGTCACAATTTTGTTCATATTTCTGTACAATTAAGGAACTTATATTACAATTTATAAACTTCATCCCCAAAGCATGTCATATATCCATACTTAAACACACACACACACAAACTACAGAGAACAAAGGAAGCAGTTCACGTCTGCCTTTAAATATCTCACACTGGCTTTAAAATGCTTGACAAAATCAACACTGCCTTGCCTTCCATATGCAAATACTCCCACTTTGATCCTTAGGCATGACAAGTAAGAGCATATAGTAGTCTATATTTAGAAGCTCACAGACAGCTCACATACTTCATAAATATTTATACATTGAGCAGCAAAGCCCTTAATACTTCTCTACTTTTTAATGATACTATACTTTTTTTTTCTTGTTTACTCTTCTAACAGCTGCAAAAGTCAGTGACCTATAACTATAATCATTTCCATGAATTCAATTTATAGTCATAGTATAATACCAAGATCTCAATTTAGACTCACTTAAGTCTATCCCCTATTTGCTGTGAGATGCTTGATCTGTCAATTTCTCTAAATCCCTAGGATTCAGCAAAAGAGGCATTAAATACCATGCAACGCATTGTTCATTTTCACCTGACAATACCTGGCATTGAGATTTGACATTTTTCAAAGACATACTGGGGTATTAACAAATTTGTTCTACAATGATTTAGCTAATCTAGCCTTTATAGATCTAGAGGTTTCTTCATGGTAATTAATGAACTTCTGAGTCAGTCGATTATATAAGTCAAAAAGAGTTATTTCCATTGAATGAAAATGCCAAAAATTATCAGATCTTGCTACAAGATAAAGTTAATATATTTAACAATACATAATGATAAAAAAAATACAAAACCCCTTGTAATGTCATACTGAAAACAACGATATCACTTTGCAAGGAAAATTCCTTTGCTTTCCTTGATATTTGTCACAGGATGTCATGTTGCTTCCTTAATCATCTTGTTTTAACAAAAAACCCAAATAAATTTTTGGCACTGGTTTGAGAAAGTCATGAATTGAATCTGATAATGATTTAAAAAAAAAAATTAAAATAGTCTTACACTTATGTTTATAAATATATAAATATATTTTCTTAATTCATTCTATTAAAATAGATGTAAGCATTTAATTTATATCTTATGGCATTCATGCTGCATAGATAGGACTTAAAGTTTTAAAACAAGTACAACATAAGACATACAGCTTGCCCTTTAACCTTAACATTTTAAAAAACAAATTTTGTTTAGTTTTTCATTCAAACTTTTGGCTTATTGCTTTTGAATGAATTTGGAATGGAATTTAAAAACTCCACTCCCTTTCCATAATTCTCACCCATTCTTCAAACACATTTCATTTTATCAACACAAGCAAATTTTCAAGATAGAACACTGTAGTACAAATTGCGCAAAGTAGAACAATTTTTTTTTTCTTTTTCTCATTTTAATATCCATTCCTCACACACAATCAAAAGTGTCTACCTATCACAGGACACGACAAAGTTTAATGAGATCCATGTATCATTGACTGGTTCCTCATTGACTCACTCTTCAGGTAAGCTTATTATATCAGCAAGACTTGCAGTCAAGAGAGAGTAACCATCACGCTAAACCATGGCTATGTGACTTGATTTCCAACACAAGACACTGCTACCACTTATGCGCCTTATGGATAGCCGTCCATCCACATGTATTCAGTGCTTTGAGATTCATATGACCCCGAGCAGCAAGTTCGCCCCCCCACCCCAACCAGATCTCTTCTCTCTGTAACACTTGTAAAATTTCAACACCTTGAAGGCAAAGTGTTGCCAATCTTGCTTATGGAGATATGGCTGGGCTAATTCATTGTAAGAGCATTCATCCTGGATGCATGTGGCTAAATATACATGGGCCACAAAGCATGACTAGATTAGGGCCAACTCAAATGCCAGTGCTCCTCTACACTGATTCACGGTCTCTCAGTCTCAGCATTTGCAGTCAGTGCAAGGGCCAGTACTTAATAGGGTGTACAAGGGGAAAGAGCATTCTGCCAAGACTAGACATCACTCACACAGCAGGGGGACCATTGATATAATGGAGTTCAGGTGTAACAGTGAGAGAAAAGTTGGTCAGACGATCTAGAATATCTGGATCCAATGCACACACCAAACCAGCCACAAGGACAAGTGCCACGACTTGCACCGGTATGGAACGTAGCCAAGATATACATCTCTTAGACATCGGAGGCGGTACAGACAGGACAGGCGACTGATTTGCTATAAACCGGGTCTTTTTATCTGGTGGTGAGACCTCAGCTGAAGACCTGGGCAAACAAAGAAAACGATAAGAATTTATAGATGGCCATGAAACATTCTACACTCATACTCATTATAAGAGCAAGCCATGCTCAAAATTGTAACTGATATAAATCTGAGGGGAAAAACAACTTAGGTATAGAGAATGGCTTTTAAAGGTATAAAAAAAACAACAACCCAAGATCAATATTTTAAAACAAAATGTATGCAACCTTTAAGGATGTAGATGAATCTAGAGTATTGATTAAAAAAAAAGACCATACTAATATTAACTCAAAATATGACCAAGTAAACATATCATAAACACAGTGTTTGGTAAAAAGGGAGAGTAAAATTCACTAATTTGAAAAACAATTCACTCTCAATGAAACTACAGACATTTGTTCTATCACAGAAATAAAAAATTACCATGTTGATAATGATCTTAGGCATTTCATTTCAACTTTTGTCAGCCTGATATAAATTCTTCTCATCATTTCCAACCAGATTTTATTTCATCCACCAGGTGGCTACTCCATTGTAGCACTTTCTAAAGTTCCTAAGGACCACACTGTGGAGCAGCCTATCAGTTGCATTGTACTTTAATCATCAAAGAAGGTTTAAATGCCTACAACTCAGGAGCACTTGTTTCCAGCTAAGTAGACAGGCAAAGTTAAAAATTAGATGTCTTTTGCTTTGCCATGAACACATGCCAAGTGCAGTTCGTGATCATGAGGTCACAGCACTGACTTTTTAGCCATGAAAGGCTTTGCACCCATTTAGCATTGAGGAAGAAGGCAGTCCAAAAGACCTGGAGCTGAACCTAGCAATAGCAACATTGAATTGAAGTGTAATTTTCACTTTGTCCTATATACAAAATTATGCTCTTGAAATTGAAAACCATTGCAGGTCTTCTGAAAGAGTATTGAAATCAACACTTCAGTAAAGAGAAAAGGAAGAGGAGAGCAAATGCATAAATGAAATTTACTTTATTAAAAAATTTTTCTGTGGTGATGAAATTCTTTTTTAAAAAACGAAAACGAAAAAGAACTTTCAAAAGGTAAAAAAGAAGAAATACAGTGGAAAAACGTTTCAAACAAACACAGAAAAAAAACTAAACCTGAAAAAAATCAAAGTATTGTATGTCCTTATTTATCATTACTGACAATCTAGCCATAAACTGAAAGCCTGAACCACATATCTGCCATTAAACCAGAAAAAAACAACAACATGGCCTTAGATTGCTCTCAGTACCTCAAAGGCCCCTTGTCTATGTAAGTCACAATGCTTTGTGAACCAAAATGATAGAACAAAGTCCTCAGAATTTCTGTTTAAACCTGTTTAACTGTTATTACTAAAACAAAATGAGGGAGAAAAAAAAAAGACATTAAATACTGACTTGTCTGTGTCAGATTTCAAGACTTCATGCAGGGCGGCTGCTGAAATTGCCAGTTGCCCAAGATCAGGACTTTGGTCTAAGGGAAGCTCTTCCTCATCTCCTAAGTCTCGGTATATGGCCTTACAACGCTGAGAAACCACATACAGCTGATTGCGCAAATCTCCCAATGATGCTAGCAGAGAAGTTTGAGCACCTTCATTTGACACACGAGTCAACCTTGCTCTCATAGCCTGAAGAACAGCCAATTTGGATTCATATGTTGACAGATTGGATTGAAGAATCTGGAAGGAAGAAGGAAGTAGAATATGTTAGACATATCATAGGGAAAAAAAATATGAGAAAAAAAAATGGAGCAAAAACGATACCTGAATACTAATGGAAATGTATAACAAGGAGAAACCAGTTTAAAAAAGATTCCTGAATCAATCTTATGAAAAGTTGAATCTTATGGCCAATTTCCATAAAACTTATTTTTTGTCCGTTTTACAAACCTACAAATCACATGTTTATACAGACTTAAAATGCATGCTTCTTCATTTCTATATTCATTTCAATGGGACACCTAAGACATACCAAAGCTGTACATCGAATTAAACAATTGGACCATGACATGATCTATCCATTCATCTATCTCTGTAGCTTATTCTGTCTGTCTGTGACCGTCTGTATCTGCTTCTTCTTTTCTGTCTGTCTCCTACGTAAATGAGCTTGCCACTGGTGGGCAGCATACGGAAAAAAAATGTTCATCACCTTGGACTCATGTACATTAAAGTAAAGTAGATTTTCAGAATTTAAACTGGACGGACCAAATACTGAATGTATTTTAAACGTGTCAGGGAAATTGGGCATTATAAATATGTCTACAACATGTAATTGAAACAACTGAGCAACTTCACAACCTTTCCCTCAAAGGAGAAAATAAATGAAACAGGAAATAATCAATCACCTCCAGTTCTTGTAATACATCTCGCTTTGTGATTTTGCCACCAAATTCTCTCTGAGAAAGAAGAGCGTAGAGGCGTTCCCGGTCACCAGCCAGAAGCATATCAAGTTCCTGTTGACTGGCCAAGTATTCTAACCACACAATGCGGTTATTCTCAAGGTTGTCCAGGTGCTCATTTACCCTAGGAACAAAAACATTAAAAAACCAACATGAACATCCGTCGCAATGAATCAAGTCTATTGCTAAATTGAGAATATTCAATAAAAGACAGGTTTGACAAACATTTTGACTGTAATGTTCAAAATAGTGGCATTAGTCATCTCAATTATTTCATGCCAATTGTAAATGAGAAAAATTTCCTGCTATTATAATCACACCAATACAAATTCTATGTCTCCAAAACTTTGTTTTTCTTTATAGAATATTGTTAACCACTGAAGTGGCAAGTCTGAGCCACATCTGGCTCTCACTCTCAGCCACAGATATAAATAACAGTACAAAGGAAGATAACCTTGTTATTATTTATGGAGAAATACAAAATCATAGCTTCTGATACTTTTAAGCTTTAAATATAACATGAAACAAACCATATGTTGATAAAGAAACATAACATCCCTCTAAGTTTCTACACGCGTAAGTCAGAAATTGGGTCACAATCTTTTTGGCTCTTTATGACGAGAATGGGTGTCCCCCACCTCCTCTATAAATATTTAACGGACTCACAGTTTCAGAGACATGCAGGGACAATTACTACAGGAGTTGCAAGGATACCCATTCTAGTCATAAAGAGCCAAATCTCACCATCCAACTTCTGATTTATGTATTTAGAAATTTACAGACTATCAGGAGTTTCCATATTAACTATCTCTCTTTTTTACATGTCTTTTTAGTACAGAGGACAAATTTGTTCTATATATCTTCAATGAATTGTACTGTTGTGGAAGTAACTTTCAAGACCTGTAATCACAATTTTTAATGATCTTTAAAAGATATAAGACGTTAAACTGCATCCATCGGACAATTGGCAACTAAACCGTAACCCCGTCAATTACCTTGATGTGGAGGGTAGTGGAACCCAGTAGGATTAAAAATAAGACCTGCCAAGGGCAGATGATCCTAATCAGGACAACGACCATCTACAGACCTCCACTGCCTTGTGGGTTAGTTGTAAATACAAAGGCTAGCGGAGAGCCCGTACACAAACTGGCAGTGGGCAAGGGGAATCCATTGCTGTAAATTCCAAAATATCATGGATCAAAGCTCAAAAATGTAATCAGTTCACAAAGTGAAGGGGATTTGTGAATCAGATCCAAATCCCTCGTTCGGCAGGGACAGCCATCTGCAACAGGTGGCTCCAGGTCGTTATCGCGCATCTGCTAGCACCAAAAACCAACTATCAAAATTAGCTACATGGAACGTGAGAACACTATGCCACAAAGGAAAACTAGATAACGTTGATCATGAATAGATAGAATGAAACTTAACATCCTGGGACTTGCTGAAGTAAGATGGAAAGGAGCAGGTTCTATCAAAGTAGGAAACAA
>JAOYNN010003375.1:0-19665 GCA_025770095.1 Goniobranchus kuniei | reverse complement strand
GGGAGTTGCTTTATTACTTTCGAAACTTACTTTTCGAGACGTCTAGCCTTTGACGAAGCTGGAGCACAATGATAGGTGTACGCATAACTTCGAATGGAATGAAACGCCTCATCGTCCTCATCCTCCTCCTCAGAATTGTACTCATCCAAAGGCGGAGGAACGTCTAAAAGCGACTCACTCTTTCTCTTACTCAACTGGCGTCGGAACTGAGGAATGTGGTGGGAGGGATTCGTACTCTCCGCGTTTCTCGGAGTTCGGCTCTTACAGACCTCATCGTCTTGTGTTACGTTGGACGGAACTTTGAAAAAATTGGCGTTCTGGCTATCGAAGGTAAATCTTTGTTTTCTGAGACTTTCAGGAGTTGGACAACCTAAGTTGGGACTAGCGCTAGTTTCTGGCTGTTTTTCTGAGCTCTGATCATTTCTTTTAGGCGGCGTGGAACATTTGGCATTAAGTGGTGATGAGGCTAAAGCACCTTCAAAGCCAATGCTGTTGCTTTTCTCAAGCGGAGATACGTTGACATTTGTTGGACACAAGACCCCCATTTCGTCACAGTCTGTAGATGTTGTTGTGGCCGGTGCGGTTTGCCTGGGGTTAGTAATGGATGCTGAAGCCTCAACTAATGATGGCGTTGGTGATGACGGCGAGGATGATGAAGAAGATAAAACTGTTGGTGGTGGTGACAATGAAGATGATGACGGTGCTGGTTTTGATGTTGTGACCGGCGGTCGTATTCCTATGAAAGATGCCACAGGGGGATTTGAGCTGTAAATGTGATACTCATCACTGTCATCATCTTCTAGCTCTTCATCGACTTTATCGTCCCCCTCATCCTCGTGAAAATGGTAATTTAACTCGTTGTCGCGATGAGAATTACAAGGATTATGAAGTATGAAGTCCGGATTCCCACGATGACCGGTGTCCGACCGCGTGGGCAGCTTTTGGCTGAGCTGTGATGAAAGTGCTGATATGGACTGAGAATTCACACCTTTTTCCCACCTTGTTGGAGATCGTGAGAAGCGAGGCAAATTTCTTTGATAAACGGGCTGACTAGAATTGTGGATGTTGTTGTGTCGAAACCGATCTGTTACGTCCGCAGATCCTAGGACCATCTGAATGGGTGTGGGAATGGTCTCCATTTTATCACATTCCATGATGGAGGGCAAACTGATGCGACGAGTTTGGAAAGGAAGTAAAGATAAAGTAAATACTGTACCGTAGTAGTATTATGATTCACACAGTCTAGGGGCCTGCTTGCTTTTGCAGTCCAGCAGATCAGCCAATCACAGTCGCTCTAGTAAGTGACGTGACGAAGCAGAACTAACTGCCTGGCAGTGAAGTTGAGTGAAGTGGGTGAAGCCCTCCAAGGGTGAAAAGAAGGAGACCCGAGGACGAGTTTCCTGTCACAAAATAAATCTCGAGTGCGTTAGCCTTCAACAAAACCAACCGACACACGATGAAAACATGAATTGCTTGTGAAAAGACGGGCAAAAGAAAAGAACAGAAACGTCGTCTTCAATATGTAAGATCTAGAATTTTTATTACATTATCCCAGTGACCGATATTTGTCAGTTATAGAGTCATCTAACGATCCGTTCGGGATTTCAAATAAAAATCTTTTTTGTTCCAGTCGGCCGAGGAGAAGAGAGGCGAGGGCTGTAACGCGAAACGGGGCCCCTTTTCTTTTGGCGATCCGAACTGCCTTAGGCTACAATTGCCAGATTGGTCTTTTTAAGGCCAAAATGCTCACATTTGGACTTTTTTCAAACTGCTCTGCCAAATTTTGTTGCTTAGACTTTTTGCCTTTTTTGTATCATAACCCAATTGCCATACACTAAAATATCTAATGAATAGATTTCAGGAGAAAAAACAACTAACAAAATAAGGATGAATAACGTTTACTGAATACATGACATATCAAGCATTTTTCATGTAGGCTAGGTCTGATCTAACGTCAGGCGTGAGCCTATTTTTTAAGCTGACCTACTGTGCATTTCAAACCCAGGTCTTTAAGTCTGTTATCCGTTCCGTTTCCGGTACTCACCCCTTGATACTGCAATTAGCTATCCTGAGACACGAGATGAAAGAGACCTGTGAATATTCCTTCGTAATGTTAGATTCTAGAGTCGAGAGCTAGATCCTTAGAACAATTAACCAAAAAAAAAAAAGTGTCCTTCAGGTTTGTAGCATGTAGCCTATGGCTTCTACTTATAAATAGAAGATTTCGAATGAGAATGGTAGGAACTACGAGAAAGAATGAGGAAGGCAACAATTTCTATGGTTCGTCAAAGCACATGCTCCAGAGACAAAGCGTTTTGTAAACATTGGTTCGCCGAGCGAGCTCTACAGGCAAGGGCACATGCTTGCCACGAATCAACTGCAAAACACAACCTCAAAGCACCTCAACAAAAAGATGAATTCTCTCACTGAGACGATAATAATAATAATAATAATAATAATAATAATAATAATAATAATAATAATAATAATAATAATAATAACAATACAATATATTTATATAGTGCTTATAAACAGCAAGGAATGACAAACCACTAGGAAAACTATCATTGTCACAAACTCAAACACTTTTCAAGATGGCAAAAAAATAAAAACAAATTTACGTTCAGCTCTAAAACCAAAGCTAAGAATAGTCAAATGGAATGTCAGGAGTATGAAAAATGTAAAGTTAGGAGCAGTAATTAAGGAAGCAAAAAGCAACAACATAGATGTACTAGGCTTCACAGAATATAGACGTGCAAATGAAGGCCATTTTAACCATGAGGACTGCAGAAAGACTTTTTTTTCTGGCCACAGAAAGACAGGTCAAGGTGGAGTAGGATTTTGGGTTGATCATTGCAAACAAAGAACCTTAATAGTGTATAAACCAATAAATGGAAGAATAATGAGCTTAAGAAAACCTCAAAATCATACTGGTGAATGTCCCAATATTGACATATAAACGAGAAGAACTAGAAAAATGTTATACTGATCTACACAAAGAAATAGAGGAATCAGGAATAATTGTAATTATTCCAGCAATAGGAGATTTTAAAGCCAAAGTGGGAGCAACTAAGAACAAAAACAAAAAGGATCTAGTCAGAAGATACGCCATCTTTATATCAAAGAAATTGGACCCAGGGAGACTGATTGTTTTACAACTTTCTTCATTGTCTATATTAAATTTTTGCCAAAATCCCCAGATCTATAGAGTAATGTAAACATTTCAAGTCTATTTTGACATAAAAGAATGTTTAATATAATAGCATCATTGCCTTTTTATTTGACGTCTATATAGCCTGCATTTCAATGAACATATTGTTATATCTTTAATAAGTATACTTTTCTCACCTTTTCACCAAAGACCTTCCTTTACTAGTCATGGTGTTCATTAGCCTGTTGTACATCTTGAACTCAAACGAGGCTAAAGTGCAATTTAATGTCCATCAAAATGAAATGAGAAATGCTATCGAGATGACTCAACCTATCAAATAGATCCTCTGCTACTTTACATCAAGATCTATATCTTCCCAAACCCCACCATCACCACCAGCAGCCCCAGCAACGTCTACTAGATCTAGATCTATGCCCAGATCTATACCACCACCACCACAATCCCCCATATCAAATGTGCACAATGCAGGTATTACTGCAGCTCCACAAATCGCTGTAAAAACACGATGTTGCTTTCCAGTCAACTTTGATAGGCTACATTAGGCCTAATGTGAGTCATTGTTTGGTTTTCTCAAACCCACAATATCACGGGCATTCTACTGGTGTGGAAAAAAAGACAACAATGGTGAAGAACTTGCAGATTTTGCCATCAGCAATAACTTTAAGAAAATGACTGCAACGTTTCCAATTCACCCAAGAAGGATGTACCGTACAGATGGACTGCACCGGACAGAACATCAATACAGAACCAACGTACAAGAAATCTCCCCTGGACAAACTGCAGAACAGATCATGAACTCTTTACTGCAGACATGAAATTTGAAGCCAGGAGTAAGAAAGAGCAAGCTCCAAATATCAGATATGATAAAATTGAGATAAATGAAACTACACCATTGCAATAAAGAACTGATAATCTATAATTTTATCCATCAAGCATTTTGTTACTTATCCACGGTTGATTCTCCTTTATTTTCTTTTTAAGATGTAAGGACGTTTCCTCCATAAAGATGTCTTTTAATTCATTTGCTAGTTCTTCTGGCTCTTTTTCGTGGCATATCTGTGTCAACTCCGTAAAAGTAAGGTATGAGTTGAATAGAACATTTTAGTTACCTTACCATGGTTCTTTTTCTTTCCAGACATTGGATGCCACAACCTTCCATCTTCTTCTGGCTACGGCAATTTCACTGCTTTCATTGATCATCATCTATGTGTCTTCTTCAATGTTTTGCTGCCAACTTTTCCTTCTCTGTCTACTATCCTCCATTTTTCATCTACTTTACCCTCCAGCATCTTCTTTTGGAGTGTTTCATGCCTTCTAATATGACAATAGTATCTTGGTTTTCTTTGTTTGAAAGTTGTTAAGAGTTCTTTCTGTGTCAAACTGAGCCATCGTCATAGAAAACGCACTGAGTTGCTCTCCTCTCTGCACCTGATGGCACTGTTACTACACCTTAACAGCATTTAGCCAACATGAGAAAGTGTGACTGGTGTGGGCACATCCTAAAAACAAGCAGTGAGTGACATAAAAAGATATGCTGTGACCTTGAACCTTTTGGACTAAAGGAAGCCAAGAGGTTAAAATCAAATTTAGGGAAGACTATAATGACATTTCTTTAGATGAGTTTATTGCTGACTTAAAGGAGAAGTATGTTTGTTAACATGTAATTAAACACCTACTGAAGAGTCACAAAGCACTGCAACACCATTGACTTGAAACAATATTCAATACATTATTATTTGGTCATTGGCTGTGGTAATTAGCAGAGCTGGGTATGAGATGCATCAAGCAATGTTGTTCACCATGATATCATTTTGGAAGGTGACAGGATGAGATAAAGAAATTAGGTGACCAAGGCCTTCATACAAGGAAGTATGGTAATAGTGTTGTGTACTCATATGCTTTGCTTAAAAACCTTTGTGCACATAGGTATTGCCCTTTCATTTCTTTGTGGGTCCTGTGATTTGAAAAAAAACAACCAGAAAACATAACAAACGTAACAGATTTTGAGGCAAGATATGGCATAGTACAGGCCTGCACATTGTTATGTAATACTCTATTCACATTAGCCAATAGACCTAGAATTTATATGAGTGTGAAAAGAGGAAAACTTAAAAAAAAGAAACAACAACAAAAATGATAAAAACCAACAAAAGTACAATAACTAATGTCCCCCAATGTTTGTGTACCTTTACCTTTTGAGAAACATGAGCACTGTGTTAGCTGTGTTGGCATCCAGGCCGGTGGTTGGTTCATCAAGAAATAAGACAGGAGGAGAAATAATTAGTTCCATCCCAATGTTACATCGCTTCCTCTCTCCTCCGGAGACACCACGGATAAACTGGTTTCCTACCTAGATGAATTATACAAATATGCAATACAAATTTAAGAAAAAAGCAAAACAAAAAAACAGCAGTTACATATCTATCCTCATTAACCTAAGCTGGTCATTTTCAAAAGCTCTAACTTCACAACAAAAACTAAATCAAAGTGCATTTCTAGGACAAAATATGGTCTGAATCTTATAAATTGTATTTAAAATTACTCTAAAACGTTGTTTCCTTACATGAAATTAAACATTACAGGTAGCAGTGAAAAAAATACAGCTAAAAAGCAAATGCAAAATTTGGCCTTAAAAGTAATAAATTGTGCCAAAAATCATTTTACAATTATGTTGATTCTTAAAGGAAATAGAGAAAGTTGGATAATTTCTTACTCATTAACCGATGTCAATGCTTCTTCTTCTTTAGGTACCTTGTCTGAAACAGACACTGGCGATAATATTTCTCCACTGATACCTGTCCTCAGCTAACCTTATAAGGTTGCTGTTGCTACCAATTTGTATTGCTCATGAATTAAGACTTTCATTAAAAGTTATTCTCTGTCTTCCTCTACTGCGTTTGCCTTTGATCTTTCCTGTTATGACTAGTTTTTCTAAACCTTTTATGTAACTAGACTTGGCAATTTCATAAAAATGGAAAGAAATGTACCTTAGGAGTCTCTTAATTATAGCTCCATGAAGAATTCTCAAAACATATGGCCTAAATCTAAACTCAATCCCTATGGAGCTACAAACATGTATCCTTTTTTTACCTTTTGCTTTGTTTTTATTCTCGATGTTGTTTGTTTTCATTGGGGGTTTTTTCTGATTTGTTTTACCAAGTATCAAGAATTGGTTAGCATTTATTGTGTCTTTTGACTTCCATATGTGCTCGTCATGTGTTGGTCAAGTCTTAAATGACTTTTATTGTAGATTTTCTTTACATTTGTAAATTTGTGTAATTTTGTCCTTTTAATTTAATGTCAGAGTTTATAGCAAAAGTTTAAGTCCTGACTCCCACAATGCCCAAATGCAGTTATGACATCGCATCAAAATGTAAAAATCCATTTGAGGACAATCACCATCTCTTAGAAGGAGCAGAGGAGATCTCATACAATTATATAAAATAGTTCATAGTATTGACAACATTGATCAAGATCAGTTTTTAAAATGTTCTCATGTAACTTTTGCTAGGGGAGATAAGTATAAGATATACATTTCAGGTAGTTCAACTACAATAAGACAAAACTACTTTGTTTCTAAAATTGTTAACACTTGGAATAGCCCGTCTTTTTTACAAAGGGTTTAGAGATTGTAAATTCCTTTCAAAACGCCATTGATAGAGAGCTTCAAAATGATATTCATTTTTATAATGAAAAATCGTTGCTATACAATCTTTATAAATCAGAGCGGTAGGGGAGAGTTTCAATACCTATCTCCTCCTAAACTACAAAACTGATCAACATGCGGTTTTCGTTAAAAATCATTATAATAAATATATTGGGTTATAGGCTGATAAAAATGACTCAAATTAGTCGGCAAATACATGCACTCACCAAAACTTTGTGTTTGAATTGCTGTCGGTTCCGATTTGTATTTCGAGACATTATACAATCTCAGCCATGATTTGCACACCTTTATCACCCAAATGAACAGGTTGGTTCATGTTCATCACATAAGGTCATGGCTAGGCCTACCAAGTTTGGGAATACAATGATAATAAAACAAGGCTCTGCCTCAAAGAAAGAAAAGAATTTCTCTCATTTAGAGTGATATATAAACCCAAACCTTTGAGGCAGATCAGAATGCAGGTAAGAGACTGCTATCGTTTCGTGATCGCCGGTCCCTGGTGAGCATAGACATTAGATAGATCTAATTTCAATGAAGATCCAAAAGACCGAGGACCAGCTAAATTTAGGCCCAAATATAGAGTCTGATAGGCCTAATGGAGATCTAGAATCTAGAGATCTAGATCTAGATTAGATCTATATCTATACTCAGATCTATACTCAGTGCCCAGATAATGATTCTATCCTCTCAACATTCGAAGAGTGGGGTTTCCAGCTAGTCTTGTAATATAAAAGAAATGATAAAAACATCCACAAACCTCTCAATTGTTGGAATAATGCATTTTGCTAGAGCATCTGGGAAGTACTGAAGGTGAGATGTGACATGGACTATGGCATCAGACACTTTTTGGACATCTGATGTCTCATTTTTCTTATCCACAGCACCAATTTTCTGAGTTTCCATTGGAGAGGAAGGGCTACTGCCCTGAGAGCCAGCAGACTCTGTAGAGCTTTGACTCTGGTGAGCCGCAAGGAGCTTGGCAGGAGGAGAGCTTATCTCATCATCATCTTTTGAATTACTCTTAGAGACAGGCTTGGATTTGCTGGTTGGACCATGATATTATAGAGGGAAAATATTAATATAAATTTCAATTTTTAACTTCCACGTCTAAATCTAATACTATTGATAATAATAATAATAATAATAATAATAATAATAATAATAATAAGTTCATCTTTAAAACACCTATCTATATTAGTTCAATTTGCTGTGTGAATTAAACAAAAGACAAAAAGCTGGGTATCAGAATTACCGCAAAATCCTAAAGAGCTTAAAATCACAAAGTTGGATCAGTAACTTTACTTTCTAAGTCATTATCCATCAGTTACACAAAAACTGCATCCAACATGATGAACTAAATTGTAAAACAACTCATTATTCTTGTTATGATTTTGGACCATTTGAACATTTTAAGTCATTCTGACTTTTTAATAATTTTTAATAACTGAAATCTTCACTCACAGAAAAAGTTATCCAATTAAATACATTTATAACTGTATAACAGGGCCACTGTCAAATAACGTTATAACCAGGTTGTTAAAACAGTTTATAGCAGAGGCTGACAAATTAGGTAAAAGTCACTCCAATCAAACCTTTCCACCACCTAGACAATCACAACATCACCACCATCCTCCCCTGTCACTCAAAGACAACATGGACAGGTTCATTAATGTAATGTCGTCCCTTTGTTGTTCCCCATGAGATATGTGTTGAAGTTAAATATCAAAGAAGATCATAGCCACATCTGGCTTCCTACTTTTAAGAGACTATAAACATGATCAGAAAAGAGATACTCTAGGTCTGAGAGATACTCTGGGTCTTTTTTACCTTCAGCCATAACAAATAATATGCATTGTAATCTTACTATACTATATACATTTAAATTCATGATGACATTTTTTCCCCCTTTGGTGCACATGTATATTGTCATAATCATTCTATCTGTCTATACTATCAAACAATATTTTGTTTTTACTACTATACTCTTTTACCACTGTTTGTTTTACAGCTGTAAATGTATTTTTTATTTTTAATGCACCTGTGATGTACAATAATAACTTTCATTTTTAGTGGATTAATAAAGTTCTTTGAATTGAATTGAACTGAAAGAGACACAGGGACTAAAGATATAAAAGTCATTTTTTAAAACCCGCAGGAGGAGCTTGGAAAAGTGGTTCCCTCAATATATTCAAAAAAAGTTGTCTAAAGCAGTTTGTGGAAAGTCAATTCCTTTTGCAATTTTCCTCATGCAGTTTTAACCAATCAGGCAGAGAGAATTAAACTTTGATCTACTGTCTCCTGTCCTGTTAAGTTATTCTATCATAAAATCAACTTTCACATGAAAAGACATGAAATAACGATGAAAATGCATGTATTTAAGTACACAATTTTACAATAATAACTTTGTTTCAGCAACACAAAAAAAAGAAGAACCACTTGATTTATCAACCCTGTGAAATGTTTCATCAAATTGGGAATATAAATATAAAAGCCATAGCACATTTTGCGCTTTGTTAGCAATATAATAAAGAGTAAAATATATACTTGTATATAATTTTCTACTGGTTATGTACAATGACATTGATGGTTATAAAGTAAGTTAATTTTGAATGAAAAATTCTATTTAACAACTACAGAGTACGAAAGTCTTGAAAGGAAAAAGATTTGTAGCTTTTCATTATAAAATAATTAACAACATTATAAGTGTCTTGTATAATGATCAATACAGTGATATCAATGGGCAATTGGAATATAAAAAAGTTCATGTGTTCTTACCAAAGCAATGAATAAAAAGATGTTAAGCTCCATAAATAGTGTAAAAAAAAAAAAAGCAACATAACAGTAATAATAATAACATATGAAAAGATATATGTGTCATTAGCTAAGCAATTTACAAATATCATTTTTGAAATACTTCTGTAAAAAAAACAACAAACAAACAAAAAGCCCAGACGTTTTGAGCGATTTTAGTTTTTCAGATTAAAGAAAAAATCTACCAACATATCTTGCGGGACAAAGACATTGATTGTGTTATGAAAATCTACACATTTAGTGTCCATCGCAAAGGCTTGGTCATACAACATCGATTTGCTCCATTTAGATTAATCTGAGTTCTATGTAAACACATAGGCGATGTGTGAAATACATTATCACACTAACTGGCAGACATTTTTGATTCAGCCATCTAAAAATGTCGATCATTTTCTCATGGTGTTCAAAAACTCACAAACACCAAATTTTCCAGCTATCCCATCAAGAACAAAATTTAGAAACCACAATGTCTGTGGGAAGTGCTATTTTCATTTATATGCTTCTTTCTTGGGTGAGTTCCCTAGTTGATATTTGTACCACTTTTAAAATGTGATCTCTTTTAGTTAAAAACAGAACTTACTTTTTTATTTTGGGGGCAAAAAACTCACATCCATAATGCATACATGAAAGAGAACATTTAACAAACAAACAAAATGATTTCATCTTAAAAATTAAATCAGCATATAAAACAATCCAAGAAATAGATCAGAACTTCTCATATCTAACGATTCACAGGCATTTGAAAAAATTGGATTCGAGTGGAATTTAGCCCCCATTACCAGTTGTTAGCTTCCTCATCTGTAAAAATTTACCTACAATATCTGGTAGGTACTCGTAAATGATAGAAAAGTGGTAAAAGTAAAAGGATTGCTCCATACACTGACAATAAAGTATCACAACCAATTGGTACCAGAAGTGGTAGTAAAAAAAAAAAGAAACCATGAAACCGAGATATATCTGATTTAGCAGTCATTGAGTTAAACTGTTAGTAAGCCCATAAACAGAAGAGGGTTATGTTTACTTAACAACCCAAAGTTAACGACTCTTTTCTACCTGATCTTCTTTCGAGGTATGTTTCAGAGAATCTTTCCATATGAAATCTCCCATAAAAAAGAGGAACTCTTCATTCTAAAACTCTCCCAACAAATAAAATCCACTTCATACTATGAAAGCTCTCTTAAACGATTGTGTTGATAAATAGGCTTTCACTAAATCAAAAATGAGAGAGAAACAAGCTAACATAAAAGCATTCAATGCACATACATGACTATTTACATGAATCTATTAATCATGACAATTAACATTAAATATTTAAAATTACATAGAAAACTGTAAGTGTACAAACAGGATTTTTCAAGTAAAAGATTTACTGTTGAGCAAAAGAAACTGGACACCATATTTTCTGTCTAAACAAACAATAAAATAACCAATTTTAAACGATCTGATTAAATTTTGCAAAACAATTTTATATCTATAGAGCACATGCCTTGTATTCACTTTCCAGAAAACATGGTCAAAGCTCAAAAGTTACAATTCAACACCACATTTCCCATTGAATGCTGGAGGCCTTTGCATTGTTAAAACGGACTAAACAAACTGAGTTTATTCACACTACCAACATTTACACAATCAAGTCCTAACTAGGTATGGCAACGTTATAATGAAGCTAGACAATGCACATGCACACCGGGCCATAATCACAGGAAACTTGACAGAAGATGATGTCAAAGTTCTAGCTCCCTGGCCAAACCTATCTCTGGACTTGAGAGTATTTTAACGTTTATGATACAAGACCGACCACCTTCTTTAGTAACCTGAATCAAGCAACCTTTAACCTTCCAAGCTGCTGCAATCACAAATCATTATAAACCTTTAAAATACTATTCCACAAGCCTTCATCCAACCAAGGGTACTTTCAATAGGTCAAAGATGTAGCTGGTAGGAGTGGCTGTTATGACGTTGTGACTCAAGATTTTTGACCAAGTTTAACTAATTCAAAGGGGATTTATAGTAGTCATGTGCTTTAACAATGAATGGAAAAGTTGTTTTAACATCCTTTTAAATAGAAGTTGAAGTTAGATCTACTTATCTGAATTTTGAATTTGAATAAAAATGGAATAATTTAAAGACAGAACATGACAGGTACCCATTTTCAACATGCTCATCAGCTAACAAAGCTTTCAAAATTATTCATTCAAACATTGAAATTTTACAAAGAAAAGAAATGTCCTGCTAATGCAAGTTTACATAAAAACATTCAATCTACAAGCTTTTCATTTATATACACAAAACAAAAACATATAGTTTAATTGACAATCCAATTATGCTTGAATGATAGTACTCATAGAAAGCAGCATAAGATAAAGCAATTAATGTGAATGGTTAAAAATTTTTAATGTAAGAAAAAAAAATTGTAAAGAGGCAGTGCATTTGCAATATTATGAGGCAAATGTGTAAATGACTGAGCTAAGATAGAATTGTCCTTGGACAACTCTGTCCATTGACGATGTTAAACCTACCGCCTAATGTTGTCAGAGTATCCGCATCTATTCAATTGGCAAAAGCAAAAACATAAGTGGGAGAGCAATAGAAATAGTTTTTGCATTTTGTTTTGGTTTTGTAGCGAGATCTTTTTAAATAACTCCACGGAAAAAAAATCACTATTCCATTTAAAGTCATCAAAAATGTTTGCAAGAATATAATATTCTGAACTAATTTTATGCTGTCTTGTTAAGGAATGATCCATTTTGAACAATCAAGAGATGAAGTAATACTTGTTTACAACTAATAGTGTATATGAAAATTACAATTATTACAGTTCACAGTGAAACATATTATTTCAATAAATTCCTATCCTGTCAAAGGAGATTCAGGCATTTTCTTTCTCTTAAGCCCTTATAAATTTTTTCTGGAAAATATGTTCCAGTTTTGCAATGTTAAAAGTCACAGTTCACAATCACGTTCTTAACTCATCTTAAAAAGAAAATGCATCTCCAGTCAGTCTTTGCAACCTTTTACAAATTTTCAATAACAGGTATGTTTTGATACTCTTACCCACATTGGCTTTCAAATTTCTCAAAAACTGTGAGGGGTTTTTGTCCCATCTTCTTTCACTTGAAGATTTTGTTGTATATTCAACAGGTATTGTTTTAATTTAAGATAAACGATTTTGTTCTAAAATCTTTGGCTCAGATATTTTCAGCTTTAGAATAGTTGCTTAATAATGCAAAGCAAAAAATCCCACATATATCATTTTAACATTCAATGAAATAATCGTAACAAACTTGCTCAGTTGAAATTTGCAATTTTCCTCCTATGAAACAATGTAATATGAGTTCATACAAAGTGAACACATCCCAATGCATATCTTTACGTAAAGAGCAATCTGCCATGCTTCTTTGATAGCACTGACTGTACTTTCTTTTCTTTACTATCACAATCATAAAACCTCAAAATACAAGTCAACAAAGTGTTGCTATTTGTCAAATAGATTGATGAGGCAAACTTGATAATCCTCTGTCCAACATCAGACACATAAATATTAATCTTAATTGAAATCAATTTCTAACAAGTGTACATTTTGAAAAATTGATATACTTCAGTTAAACAGTTACGGCTCTCTAAATTGTAAAGTAAGGCGAGTTTCAGAATGTATTACAGCATACATAATATGTTTGTTCATATGCATGTATGAAACTATGCAAGCAAGGAATATGCATATATGCATGGGTAATTATTCATACGGTCGATTAATTATGGTTTCTAAATATTTCCTCCTCTTCTCCTGAACTAAGTCAAATCAATTGGCCCTTTCACTTTACTATTGTTACTTCTAAAACCAAAGCTTAATTGAAAAAATACAAAAACTGACAAAGGAAATCATCAAAATGAAAAGAAAATGTATTTATCACTTACCTCAAATAGACAGCAAGCTTACTGGTATTTGAATTTTCTTGTAAACATGTTCTTGTTAAAAGCAGGATTGAAAGGGTGTAGTTTTTCATCAACAACGCCTAAAAATGAACGATGAAATTACATATACAGTTAAAGGCTGTTTACCTCTCATCTTTCTGCTTACCATGAAATTTACAGTATCTTTCAATTACTTCATTCTTGGAAAAAAAAACTGACCAAAATTAGAGTTGAAAATATCTGTCACAAAATTCGTTTGTTGACTGAAAAGAGGAGGTGTTTTCATAGTCTGTATAATTGCCTAAGAGGTGTTAGACTATGGAGTGTTCCTTTAAACACCTTCATCTGGTACCGCAAAGATTTTCTTTTCATATCTCCTCTCACCCCACCACTCTACTACTACCTCATTCAACTTTCATATCAAATATTCGAATTCGTCTATTTTACTTTTTTTTTCAAAAGATTTCACTTCAAATATCTATTTTTCTAAAACAGAGTTAGTTTGTCTCCAATGATGTATTGTATCTTCATACCTGGCGTACATTATCTGGCATCCCAGAAATATGCAAATCAAAATCTTAAAATGTGCAAGGAAAACCCCATCATATGCATGCAAGAAATTGAAAAATATGTAAAAAAAAATATGCAAAAATACGGAAAATATGCACACACACACACAAAAAACAACAACTAAAAACAACCATTAAAATAAGGTTTTTATTGAACACTAGTCAGGTAAAATTGAAATATGCATCAAAGGACATTGATAAAATTATTAAAATCAAAGGAAAATACGAGAATATTATACATTATATTCATCTGTTCAAAAGTTAGGAAGAATTGAGTCAGGCAAGGACTGAGAAGTACATGATGATTGATGCACGATGAGATGAAATTTCGAGTGAGGGTCTGTGAAGTACAGGTACCTAGTTTTGTATAACTAACATGTGGATGAAAAAACAAAACAGAAAAGAAAAAGTTTTATGAAAAGAAGTTAGCACCAACAAAGGGTTGTAACATAAAGGCCAGAGTGTGTAAAGTATCAATGCTCAGCCTTCATCTCTTTTAAGAGAAAAAATATGTTCAGATGACAACCTTATGGAAGAAAGGGGAACTATGTGGTTTTATTTAAAGGTTTGCTCCAGAAGAAATCTATGTGAGATTGTTTCAGGTCAATAAACATTGTATGCTTCAACTAAATGCTTTCTACCGCAAATTTTTTTTTTAGTTCTTTTCTTTATCTTTAAAAATGTATTCGTTAATGAAATTCAAACAAAGAGAAGTTAGAATTAGTCAACATACGATCACGTGAAGAACTTCATCAGAGAAATAAAGAGAGTAAGGGCAGGGAGAGATTTTTACACTTCTATTTTTAAGTGACCCCAAAAAAAAGATACCTGGGTAACAAGTCTACCCCCAATGACAGGCTGGGCTATCAATAGGCGCATGTGAAGGAAAAGAGCTGAAGCAGTTTGCATGTCATCATAGCTGAAAAAGGAAAGTGAAATATTGATATGAAAGTTAATCCTTTTTTTTTTGTAATGTGGTTAATTTCTTCTCCTTTTTTATGAGGACTAAGAGCATGGATAAGGAGTTATGAAGAATGAGGAGTAAAGACTTGACACAATTGTTAAATAGTTTTCTTTTTGTTTTCCTCAGGCCAACAGAAACATATCGTCCTTGTAAATCATTAAAAACATAAATCAGAAATTTGGTCACAACGTTTTTGGCATAATTTGACTAGAATGAGTGTCCCCCACCTCCTCTATAAAGATCTACAAACTCATATTGGTTATACTTAATCATAGACCAATTGACACAAACAATTAATCAGTTTTAAAACACTTTAAAGGCTATCATAAAGAAAGTGTAAGGTGTCAGGATACAAATACAAATAGAATGAAGGAATTCAATGTTTTTCTCACTGTTTGGTTCCACTGTGGAAGAGAGATGGCCAGATCCAATGGAGCCATTGAGTGTTGCCACTGTAAATTGGAGATTCTGAGCTTCCTCGACTTTGAGGGCGTCGATCATATCCTCGCTTAAAAATTCTGTTTGATTAACAAAAGAGAACATCAACTGTTTTGTACAAACAGCAGTAAAATTACTATTTTTTCTTTCCTCGTGACGAAAAAAAAAGCAACCAACAACTAATTATAAAAATCAAAGCATTTTAAATTTTCATAAGCATAATAACCTGAAAAACTGATAACCAAATTTCATCTAAAGGCAATAACTAACCAATTTTTATGAAGACTCCAGAGATGAGTGCAGTTCAATCACAGAAAATCAGATAACATCATTGTAATGGACTCATCAAGACAAGTCCTGATTTGTCTCCACATATGGGGCCACTTCTATCCTGTCAATGAAGTACCTTCAACCTTAGACATTAGTCAATCCCATGCCCTTGGCACATCGGGCTGATGTCATTTTCCGCACACTTCCGTCATTTGCTGTTGTCTCTGCCTCATTCCAAGTTAGCTGTTTCTTTCAGGTCTTTTTCTACTGATCCCTCCATGTCAGTTTTGGTCAACCTCTCTTTCTCTTTCCGTTCAGTTTCCATTTCAGAACACATATTGGGAATCGGTTTTCATTCATCCGCAAGACAGGTCCCAATCAATAAGTATTATAATACAATCCATCATCAAATTTTCCTATAGAGAATAACAAAGGGAAACAAAGAATCACTCTTTTGATCTCAAGAGAAACTTGATTTCGTCCAGTTGACATTGACCATTGATTGCTCTGCTCTCAATGATGGATCTACAATGTGTATGTGCACGTTTTGAGTGTGTGTCTATTTACGTGTACGGGGAGATGAAGAATATAATGAGCCCCTTGTTTACACCACTCTGTGTACACCTGTGCTGTTCAAAATCTTCAAGAGACAATGTATCCACTTTTACAGCTGAAGTAGAACCTCCACTGAAGATAAGACTTTAGTGAGCAAATACATTATCATCACTTACAGGTACTTAAGTATCCTAAAAGAATCTAGTATTATCTCCATAAGAGGATGGGATATAAGAGAGTACCTGTAAAGAACATCAATTGGGGATGAAACTATTGCCAAGCAGGACAAAAGGTTGGACGCCTGGTTGTGGATGCTATAATACGGCAACTGGTTGTGTCCAGGATCCAAAACCTGGGATATGGAATGGCTGCTGGACAAAATATGGTCACTCAGACACAAGAGGATGGCTGTGATGTCATACCTTTGATAAAATTATAAGAATAAGAATAAAGAGAAATATAGTGATCAAGGGCATACAGTGTATGTTTATCTATCATTCTCAGATAAATAACTTGACTAAGTAAAAACATTTTTTGCAATACAAGCCTGATTAGCATGAGACAACTGCTTATTCAATTAAGATGCCTTCCCTACATCATGGCTTTTACACAATTGAATACATGAAAAGGCAATGATCAATTGGAGGTTTCAAGAGTATCTTAATTCCATTCAATTCAAAAGGCTTTATTTATCTCTGAAGGGCAATTACAAAGAAAGAACATCAGTGCACGAAATAACAAAAATGTAAAAATACATGTTCAAAATAAAAATAAACTGGTACTAATGATATAATATACTGTAAAGAGACCTAAAAGATATTGCACTGGAAGAACTTAAAAACTTCATCGCCATGTTTGCAGCGCCGAAAGTATGCTTTAAACAATATATTTTCTCACCCAACCTGGAATCATTACTTTTTTTTTAAATAAATGTATGATTCTGGGAATCTAAATAAAACTTCCATAATGCAGGACACTTTACACAGCTAGGCTTAATGACAAATTTTATTGACAAATTACATGAAATTTTGTGATACAGATCTAGATATAAAATTCTACGAACTTGTATTGCTTCACTCTTCGGAAACTTGGTTTCACGCGTGCATATCTCTGCATCAGCAAGAGCAATGAATCTTGAACAATGGCACTGAAGATATTTTGAGACAGACTTGGAGGAAGTATATGCCACATATCATGCCTGGTGGCACGTAGATGAAAATTCCACATTTGAACAGAGAAGGAACAACGCTCATCCTGAAAAGATTACAATGCAATAATTGCAACATGAAATGCAGACATGACCAAGACTAGTGGTCAAATACAGCAAAAAAAAGACAACAAAAAGATGTCATGATAGTGTTTGACTGAATTCTCACATATAAAAACTAAAATGCATACATTTTTTAAAACAGAAATTATATTCATCTCTTTATTTCCTCTGTAGCCATGGTATACTTTTCCGCATCACCCTTGGTTTTGTAACCGTATCGGAAATTATTCAATTTTATCATTTCCTCTGGGCTGAATTTCTTACAGTTCCATACATACCCCAGCAAATCAGTATATACCAACTGCAGTTCCCAAATACCCAAAACATTGACAATTCAAGATTTGTAAAGAGTGTTATAAAGTTTTACCCTGGAAAATTACATTTTGTTTATGAAAAAGTATTATTATAAACATATATTTTCTTAATGTTAAAAAGCTTACTTCTATTTTCTTTCAAAACTTTACAACTTCCTTATACTGTAGTGTTAGATTGTCTATATCACAATATGTGTACAACTGTGAAAATTCTCATTACAAGATGGTTCTATTTCTTGTTGCTTATATATTATTTTCAATTAACTAGGAACAATGGCCACATTCCCAGTCAGACCAAAAGGTAAAACACCTCGTCATATATGTCTTTGAACCATCTGGATGTTAAAGTTTTTTGGACTGGCACAATGGGCAAAAACAGATCCGTCTTTTGGGCCAACATTAAGCTATTCAAGGCTCAAAGAATTACTTCAAGTTAGCGGTTTTATACGATGTGGTCTCATACAAACATTCCAACAAGCAAAATTAATCTTACCTCATAAAATTCCTTCAAATCACTCCAGTTTCCACTATCAGCATCACTTAATACAGCAGTGGAAATCAGTTGATTGTGAAGCTGAAGAAGGTGTTTTCTTAAACCTTCAACAAGGTCTGTGTATTGCTTCAATAGACTGGACATAAACTTTTTGCTGGAACAAAAGAAAATGTATATCAGTGTATTCATTTGGTGAAAATAGATCTGAATATACTCACACATTTACCTAATTTATCTAAGTTATGGTGGGGTGGAGGAATAGGAGGGTTAAAGTTGAAAGTTTGCTGACAAAGTGTCTTAATTCTTGGACATCGAGATATCACATAATCTGATTGTCAGAGTTAGTCCATCACTCTAATCACCTTTAACTGTCAGCATCATCACTAATGACAGTAGCTGGCAAAATGAATGTCCACAACATCTCTTACCAACTCCATCCATCTTCACAGTGTATGTAGAGAGACTATGCAAACTGTTGGTACAATTACATTTGATATGTTGTTCACATAAGATGTTAATGGTCCCCCTCTCTTTCTTTTGCCTTTCATTTTTCCCTACAGCCCACTTTACTTTAGATGAAACCTTATTTCTTGTGGTATGTAAAGCATAAATAACGCGTCTTTCCTTTCCTTATCAATTTCAAACTATAAAGAGCATGATTTGTTCATTGCTTTAATCGCTCATACTAAAAAATTACTTGCTGACTTTGAACAGCTCTTACTCTTTTGTTGAGGCATGAAGAACAACCAAATTTGAAATGTAGCCTAAAAACTGTCTCAACGGTCTCAAGATTGCACTGCTGGGAAAAGGCTTGCGATTGGTTGTGGCATTTAATTAACTGAAAAATATTGTTTCCTTCATTTGTGTCTTTCACAATCATCACAGCTATTCCATTTTTAGGCTTTCCCATGGAGCTTAAAATGGTACATGTACTATTATGATAAGCTTTTTGGGCTTTCCCGGTTCATGCATTCGGACAAGTTCTGTACACTGAGTGAGTTCACTGCAAGGTCTTATAGGCCTAGGCCTAAGTCTACCTCAGTCACCGACTGTACATCAAAATCTGACAACAGATGCATGGATCTAAATTTTATCCCAATAGACTACTACTTAGGTTTAGATCTATATCTAATCCAGAAAATCTGGATCTGGACTCTAACGGGATGGAACATGCACATGACATATGAGTGAGAGAGAGAAAGAGAGAGAGAGAGAGAAAGAGAGAGAGAG